>APFE031627698.1:3748-15661 GCA_000404065.3 Pinus taeda | reverse complement strand
CAACCTGAATTGGTGCACTCGTTTTCTCACACCCTAGATGTCATCTCGATGATCTGGTACTTAGAAACAGAGCTTCGCCATGGTATATTGAATGGGATATTCTGCACGAAGGATTCATAATGACATTCGACTTTGAAGATGGGTTTGATTGTGTTGACGAAGTGCTACAAGAAGTGAAAGCAACGATATTTAGGATACCACAGGATCCTTTGGACCGGATTCATCCTAATTGGACTACTCAGTTGAGTCACGCACTAGAATGCTATAATGTACCCACTGAAGAAGAAGATGATGATCTGTGAAAGGTTAACATCCCTGAAATGGAAGGTCACTGTGAGGTTGAAGGACCACAGATTGAGAATCATGATATAGCCGCGCCATTGAAAACAAAACAGGTGAATATTCGTATGGAGGAAGAGCCCAAATTCGCAAAGATTGGAGATTACTAAGATGACACGATGGTGGATAAGGTCACTGAATTGCCCCACGAATACCAGGATTTGTTCCCTACCAAGTTTATGGATCTAAAAGGAATAATCGGGGACCTAAGTGTTATGAATATCATGTTGAAGCCCGATGCGAAGCCGGTTAAGCAAATACCTTACCGTCTCAATCCAAAGTATAAGGAGAAGGTCCACTTAGAGCTAGACAAGATGCTCACAACTAGTGTCATTGAGCCTATGGAAGAATCTGATTGGGTAAGCCCAATGGTGGTACAGGAGAAAAAGTAGAAGGATGAAATAAGGATATGCGTAAATCTCAGGAAGTTGAATGACGCTTGTGTACATGATCCTTTCCCAACGCCATTCACTAATGAAGTGTTGGACAATGTAGGTGGCCAGGAAACTTATTCCTTCAGTGATGGGTTCTTTGGGTACCATCAGATCAAAATCGTGCCGGAGGATAGGAGCAAGATGACCTTCGTGACTGAGTGGGGTTATTTTTAGTACACTGTAATGCCTTTTGGTTTGAAGAATGTGCATGTGAATTTTTCGTGCGTAGTCGTTGCAGCGTTCAAGGAATTTATTCATAAGTTCCTAGAAGTGTACTTCGATGACTGGACTATGTTTGGGTTCGTGAAACACCATGTCGCCAGTTTACACTTGATGCTATATACTTATCAAAGATACCAAATCATGCTCAATCTAAAGAAATTTCTGTTTTGTGTTCCTTTTGGGACCCTGCTGGGTCATGTGGTTTTAGACAAGGACTAATGGTAGATCCTATGAAGATCGTGGAGATACTTAAGTTAGAAGCATTGAGGAGTGTGAAACAACTGCGCGCTACCCTAGGAAATACATGATATTACAGAAAGTTTATCAAGGGTTATGCCTAGATCACCACGCCGATTTTAGTCTTCCTGGATTGGAAGAAGGAGTTTCGTGTACATGTCGATGCGTCATGTATAGCGTTGGGAGAAGTCCTGACATAGGCTGGCGGAGGAGACTTGGACCATCCTATAGCATTCGCAAGTAGAAGGTTATCCAAGGCGGAGAAGAAATATTCCACCACCAAGTGCAAAGGGTTAGCCATGGTATATACACTCTAAAGTTTAGACAATACTTGCTAGGTGGCCATTTTAAGATGTATACAGATCATTCTACGTTGAAATACCTGGTCAATAAGCCTGTTTTGGGGACAGAGAATCTGCAGGTGGTTGTTATTGTTCCAAGAGTATGATTTTGAAGTTATTGTGAACCATGGATGACTGAATGTGGGACTAGACCATATTTTGCACATTGAAATAGGGGATGAGCCCACTAATTTGGAAGAGGAATTTCTTGACGCACAACTATTTGCAGTGCACGTTGCGAATGCTCATTTTGAGGATATCATACAATTCCTAACAATAGGAACTGTCCCGGAAGGATACACCATCCAACAAAAGGAGTTAGTGGTGTGTGCAGCAGACTTTTCTATCATTGCTGGCCATCTGTACAAAATGGGGTTTGATGAGATATTGCGACGATATGTACCAGAGTTTGAAAGAAGCAGTATCCTCGTGGACACTCATGGGGGCGAAACGGGAGGACATTATGCAGGGAGAGTGACCGTGCAGAAGATTCTACATGCAGGGTTATGGTGGCCAACCCCATAAGGACTCAAAAGCATATTGCAAAGCATGTGATGTATGTTAAATTTATGGCATGCCATCGCGGAGGGATGATTTGCCTTTGAATTCACATATGACATTACAACCCTTTGAGAAATGGGTGATATATTTTGTGGGACCTACTCAACCCCAAGGAAATATGGGATCGAGGTACATTATCACCGCGACTGAGTATTTGACTTGATGGGCGCAGGCACAACCTATAAAGGATTTAACATGCGTGACTGCTGTGAAGTTCCTCTTTGCGTTTGTATTGACGCAATTCGGGTGTCAAAAGATTTTGATGAGTGATCACGGAACACACTTTCTGAATGAAATGATCAGTGCATTGACGGAGGAATTTAAGGTATATCACTAGAATAGCATGCCTTATCACCCATAGGCTAATGAGACAATGGAAGCATTCAATAAAGTGCTAGAGAACGTGCTAACCAAGATTTGCAATGATGAGTGAAGTGATTGGGACCTACACATACCCACAGTCCTATGGGCCTATTGGACGACATGCAAGAAGTTAACTAGACAAACACCCTTTAGGCTTGTATATGGAGTTGAAGTAGTAATGCCCATGGAATACATTGTATAGAGTTTGGGCATAACAACACTCATGGGTATGACCAATCGCGGAGCCCTGGAGAAGAGGCTCGTGCAGCTGGTTGAACTTGAGGAAGAGAGATTTGTAGTTGGATTTCACCAACAGGTCCAAAATAAGAATGAAAAAGCATGGCATGATCGACACATTAAGTTGTGTATCTTTAAGTTAAATGACCTGGTTTTGTTATATGATAGCAAGTTTGATAAATTTCTAGATAAGTTTAGGATGCATTGGTTAGGGCCCTATGTCATTAAGGAAATTACCAACAGAGGAGCGGTACAGTTGGTTAAATTAAATGGAGATCCCTTCCCTGGAAAGGTGAATGGAAGTTGCTTGAAGCCATACACCAGTGATCCGGCCATGTGACTACATGAAGGTAGCACAATATTAGCACTCTAGGCATCTAAAAGGAGATGTGGGACTATAAAATATATTGCCTAGATTGGGGAGTTGTGTGATTTGAGGATTGCGTGAAGCAAGGAAGTGTAACAGGGTTCGTGGCAGCGCGAATGGAGCTGCACTACCCAGGAAGAAATTGCGCATGTTCGCCAGAAAATCATGAACAATGACCTTAACGGTCACTTTCCAGCATTAATGAACTAAATTTGGGGGGAACGAAATTTGAATTCAAAATGCCCTATAAATTACAAGTGGCTATCTAGCAAAAAACACTTGGCATTTTGAGAATTGAGTTGTTGAGATCTAAAGTGCACATGAATCGTGAACACTACAAACTTCTGATAGCCAGTTCAGTATTTGAGACATTGCCAAAGGAGACATAGGAGTTCTTGCATAAAATCATCTCGGAACCCACAGAAGCTATAGATACTGAAGCGGAGGAGTCAGTGCCAAAAATTGAGATGGGGGCAGAAGTAGCTACTCTAGAGGTTTTCGAAGTATTAGCCTAAGTCCCCAAATCACTAAGGATGCTGAGACCAAAGCCAACCCCAACCAAGGAGACCGCAAAGGACAAAAAGAGAAAGTAACCTACAATACCAGTGCATGCATTGCCAAGAAGAAACCCATCGAATCCTACTGTATAGGAGAAGGGCAAAGCCATCAATTTAGAGCCAGAGGAGAAAGAAATCGAAGACATCCCGATGGATGATGAGGATGTGGGAGTAGAGGTGGAGGAAGTTGAAGCCTAGGGTGCTGACCCTATCACTCAGTTGCCTGAGTACGTCCCTCTGTGCAAGGGCAAGACCAAGGTGCCGAAAGACATAGATGAGAGCAAGGTCACCTTGCAAACCCCTCTACTACTAGATGAAATTATTTTTGCAGGACCATGCATGGGGAAGGTTCCTCTGCTAAAACTTGAGGACTAGGACTTGGCTGACCATGAGAAGTTCTCACACCTGGTGACTGAGCAGCTGATGCATCACATCATTGATACAACCATCGGAATGGCTGCATTGGAGTCATGGAGGTGGCTTAGAGGAGTAGACAACGCAGGTCTGCTCAACCTGCTATGGGTCCCACACTAGAACCGCACCCTGGTTACAATACTAGTCATCAAGCAGCTACTGTGCTTGGTGCATGATGGGTGTATGTGGTTGGAGGAGACAATACCCATCACGGACAGGTTAATCCATAGGATGAGCTAGTTTCCCTACACTGGAGAGAATCCGACCATGATATTTAGAGGAAAAGGTGGTGAGTAGGCCCTCGCAGAGGCCATGAAAGAGAAATTTAAGCTGGTAAAGAAGCCGCGTGGATATGCCATATCTAGCATCTGTGACCCTACTGTAAAGGTGGCTACACAACTATTAGTAGGGAAGGTGATGAGGAAGTGTCACGCCGACGAGGTTCTGGTGCCTGTTGTCGCGCTAGCAGCCCAGCGTGCCAAAGGAGTCCAGTTCAACTGGTTGGATTATCTTCATGGAGAGTTCCTATAAAACTGCCACGAAGCACAGGATCTCAACAAGATGTTGCACTACACGTCGCTATTGATGTCAATTGTGCTTGTAGCATGGGAGCTTCCAGAGGACAACCAATTTCCTTCGGTCGCACCAGACCTACTAGAAGCAGTGAAGTACACTTCATTATGGGCGATGAAGGACACACAACACATCAAGGACAACAAGATCTTCTGGATCTTGATGGAGATGAACATCTTCATGGCCATCAATCGCAAATCGCAGTTGTCACCTATGGTGTTTACCAACCTATAGGGCTACATAGAGTTCAAAGAAGATTTCCACCATGTAGGCATTAGGGCACAAAAGGACCTTGCACATAAATGGTATGACTTGCCTTACTTAGCAATGAATGATGCCATTGATGCAGTACTTGATCGGTGGCTAGTGAAATGGTGCACCACAGTAGACTTGGTTGTGGGAGGGAGCAAGTCTACTGCGTAGAGAAAGAAGGAGGAGGCTAGGGTAAAGATTACGAAACTGGCCGAAAATAGAAAGAAGGAAGCTGCTGATAAGGCCCAGGTGGAGCGCGATGCCGCTCAGTAGGCATAAAAGCAAACATGAGGAATAGAGAGGGGATATGACAAAGGTGCGAGGTTGCGTTCACCTGAAACATAGGAGGAGATAGACAAGCAGACTAAAAAACACAGTGCATACCCACAAGTCATGTCCGCCCACATCAAGCGTCCAAGGGATCAGGAGAAAGGATGGTCCAGGAATAAATCAAAGGCTACTAAAACATCGTTGGACACTATCACCCTCACCGAGGGTCATTTGCATGACATCAGTGACATGGTGCGGGATATCACCATGAAGACTCTACAACAGTTTGAGAAAAAACAACAACTACTACTGGGGGCTATCTAGACATCTCTTCAAGAGCTATAGACCTGCACATCACAGGCTGGCACAGTGTCTACCAGCCTTGCTATTAGCACTTCAGAAGCTGCCGAGATGTTGTGCGCTAAGGCCTCTAGCACGATAGTGCTACTTGATGGAGCACTGAACACGAAGAACGAAGCTAACAGGCCCACTGTTAGCACCCTCAAGGGAGTAGGGTTGAATCTAGAAGTGCTACCTAGTGAATAACTCCACCTATTGTAGGATGGAGTAATTTTAGAGTTGAGGGCCCATGAGCACCGCACCCTCTAGGTGATTAGTGAGCAATGAATCAACAATGAGAAAATGGCACTACAACGAGATTCTACCATCGCCGCTGTGACTGAGGTGACCAATAATAACAAGCAAATTATGCAGGTCATCGAGGAGGCATGCCAAATGATCCCAAAGTTGGCCATTCCTGAGGAGGAACCAGTCGAGGTACGCATCCGCAAGCTGGCTACAGGGGTGCGCGAGACTCATACTGAGATGGCAAGGGCTCAGTTGAAGTTGAACCTGCAGATCACAAAGTTACAATTGAAATCCCAACCTTCAACTCCACCAGAAGTAAAGGAGCAGTTGGCGACTGCCATCACAAAAGTAGTGGTGGTGGTTGATAGTGCAGTAGTTGACTGCACACAACATTTTTAGCAGTTGTTCGAGGTCCTAAAAAGCTTGTAGGAGGACCCCAATGTACAACAACTATAAATAGAAGCGTGTGAGCTACAACAGTGCTATGATGAAGTCAAAGGCACAATGCGAACCGTCGCACTCACACAAAGACTAGCGATGTTGCAGGAGGCCAAGCAGCTGAAGGAACAGGTGGATGCAGTGCTACACAATGAGGTAGTGTTGAAGGCATGACTGAAGCCATGGCTAGATGAGGCTTACACGGTGACAACCTATATTGAAGGAAAGCTTGTGAATCTACAAGAAACTCAGCAAAAGCTTCAGGCCGATAGTTCAGGAGCAGTGACCGAGCAAATGGTGGAAGATACGAAGCAGGTGGCTGCACAATGCATTGCTAAGGTTGCGGTCATTAGGGTCGAGCTAGGAGGTCTTCTTCCTAAGATCTCCATGCCTACTGAGTGACTTGAGGGTGAGTCACAATTTTTGTGTTGAGGGCCTGTTGGGAACAAGATCCCCAAAGGACAGGTTTAGGGCTAAAAAGCCATGTTTTGGGTCAAATTTTGTAATAAAATTGTAAAGTATCCACATTTTGTGGTCGCGGAGTGTGAAGGTGTCATGAGCCATAAAGTGTTGTTCACCCTTAATTTTGTAAAGTAAAGTCGGCTGTAAAATATCTACCCATGGTCCGCGAACTATGGGATTGTATAAAAAGAGCTAAGTAAGTAAGCTCTAAATAGTATTAACAAGTCATGAGTTGTAGATAAAGTCTTGAGCAATAAAGAAAGAAGTCTAAGTTTCGGGTCGTAGTGTAGGTAGAGGCTCTGCAGCTGAGTGCGCAGAGGCCTAGGGTAGAAGTTCGCAGCTAAGTGCGCAGACCGCTGCAACTGTGTGCGCAGGGCAGGTAGAGACTGTAATCATTTGAAGATATCAATAAGTAGAAGTATTTTACATATTCAGTGTCTTTATTTCCTGTTAATGCATCTTGTCATATTGTGTGTGGATTTCATTTATCTTGCTTATGTGATGCACGAATGTATGTAATTTCGTTGGATAATTGTACACAATTAAGGGTATTTGTTTACGCAGCACTAACTGTGGTTGTTTAATAAGATAAGTAAGACACTTAAGGGTAACTTTGAAACATGTTCTATACGCCCCTTTAACAGCGCGAAAATAATTGAATCATAGTTTAGAGCTGCGCGAAGGCCAATCGTACCCCTTCGTAGAGGTACTGAAGGGAAGAATAAAGGGCTAGGTAGACAAAGCCCTAGAACTCAATGACCTGCATGAAAGCAGGAATAGGAGGAAAAAATCAACATTACAACCATATCAGGGTGTAGAAACTTGGTTCCAGCATCCTCCCATACTGCTTCGAGTGAGATTTCAGTCCGTGCTCTACGAGTTAATGCTGAAAGGGCTAGTAGTGTAGGGACTTGTTTAGCTAACCCACGTTGAACCTGGGTCAGGCCCCACCAAGAAAACAACAATAAAATGAGGAGTATGAAGATACAAATAAAGTCCAGTTCCAAAATGAAATGGAGTTCTAGGTGTTTCTTCCTCAGGTTCCTCTTCAATCGAAATCAAACCAAGTGGAAGGATTTCACTGTCAGGTCCGTAATAGATTTCCAATACTTGTTCCTGAGGTAAAGGGGAAGTCTCGACAGTTACAGATGTATGAGGATGAACTGGTCAATTACCTTTTGGTATGGTAATAATTTCTAGTTGTTCAACTTCAAAATCCAAGTGTTCTAGTAAAATAACAACAGGTTCATGTTGGGCTTCTTGAACAACTTTTGGTTGAACGGATTCGGGTTCAGAAGTAATTTCTTGTTGCACAACTTTGGGCTGAGAATCAACTTCTTGTTGGACAACTTGGGTTACCGTTTCACTAGATTCAGTTCTAGTGTCCTCAGGTAATTGTGGAGATTCCACTTCAGTAACAGATGTAATAGTAATTTTAGGAGTAACTAGGTTCACAGTACTTACTGGTATAGGTGTTTCTGGTAATTCAGACGAAGAACCAGAATTTTGTGAAGTACTATATTCATTCAAACAAGAATGCTTTGACTGGATAGGTTTAGTTTCAGGCGGTAAAGGCGGGTTACTCGCTATCCTCTGCAAATGATGGGGTAAGGGTTGATGCTCCTCCACAGTTTTTGATTGATTTTATTGCAAAAAAAAAAAAGGGGTAAGCTAGGCAAAAGGATTACCAAGCAACTGTGAACTTTAGAATACCTCCCGGCGAACCGAGAAGTATGGGAAAGAAATCTCCCCAAATGCGGTGTTTAGTGTATCACAATGTATAATACGGTCAACTCGGTTACCTAAGGATGGGTAGAAACCTAATGTAGTCCTCCCATATATACCCGAAAGCATGTGGAGGCCCAATCCATGTTAGTGCTATCTAATGAGAAACTGCACAGTGAGATCATTCCTTTATACTTTACATATTGTAACATCGCCCTATATACCCAAAGGTACGCAGATGAGCTATGATATACTCACATATGTGGAATGAGGTATCACACTTCGAACGTATCGCGGACAAGTTAGCAACAATTGCTATGTTTTACGACGTCGAAACACATCTCTAGCCTAGAACCTCTAAATGTTTTGCATTAGGTGACAATGCTCCATTAGGTTAATTGAGATTAATTTTAAGTTGATCTTGATTAAGTATTTGCCATTCAAGGTTCACGATGTGATGTCTTTGAAATTCATAGAATGAAACTAATATGATAATCATTCTTTTCATTCAATTTTAACAATGAAAACCTTAGCTAATAGGGATAGAGAAATCAGATTCTTTTAATCAAAGAACAAAGAGCACATCTAATGAAATTTCCCTAAACTATTCCTATAAGCACACTCAAAAATTTTCAATGCACTATGCAAGTTTTTCTTTTCAATTCCCTTATGTTTAAATGAACAAAAGGAAACTAATGAAAATACAATCAATCAATCTTTTTGCAAGAACGAAGACTTTACAACAGTTCCTTTTCGAAAGAAATGAAGACTTTTACGACACTTTCTTTTGAGAAAATATTAATCGACTATAATCTAACTTTGACAATGAATTGATAATGATAGAGAAATCATTTAATAAACACTAAACAATCAAGGCCAAAGTAGGGCTAGGAAGGGAAACATAATTGATTTCAGAGACACAACAATCATTGACCTTTTAGCAAGCAAAAACATAAGGAAATTTGGAAAAAGAACTGAGCCAAAGGTGGGATTTTTGACCTAAGGAGGATCAACATAGCCTTGAATGGGAGACAATGCACTTCATAGCATTGTCATCAAGCCAAGGGTGCTTTTCAGTGCACTGTGTCCAGACCAAGCCTATGCTGGTGACAAAGAGTCCATTCAAGGGGCACTCAAGCATAATTTTTGACAAAAAACACTTAAAGAAGGCTGAAATAAGATCAATGGAGGCAAGTAAAGTCTACTAGGGTGTACTAGGATGAATATAAAATACCTGGAATTATGATCATTCACCAATGGAGTCTCCAATTTGTTATGGGGAATTTTGGACCTACGGATAAACACAACTTCCCTAGGTGGGTAGCTACACCTAGAACAACAGATTTAAAGGGTTTAACCTTTTCCTATAGAAGATAAATAAGACAAGGGACCTAATTGTTATCTTTTAATTCCCTTTGTCTCCTTTGAATGGCTCCTGCGCTCCTTCTCAAACTGAATCCGCTCGATAAGTACCTGTAATCATAAACAGAGGACAAAAACAAATCAAAGCAAGAGATCTATCTACTATAAGAAAATGGAATCGAAAGCATTTACACATATAATCATCATACATAAAGACAAGAATATGGGAAAATGTGTAAAAAAATTTATTAAGTAGAAGGAATAGTTACAACCAAAGAAGTCTGATCCCATGTCACTCATCCATCTTGAGTTCCATCCTTCATCACATCAAAATCACAACACTCCGGGAGCATAAAAATAGTTTCTATAATCTCAAACCTCAAACCAACAGTATCTTCTTACAAATTCTCAAAGTCCAGCCCTTGATCACTATGATGAGTGCTCAATTTATAGGGAAATGGAGGTATTTTTGTCATAAATTGGGCATTGAATGGCTTTCCAATTTGGGAGTTAGTTTCCATGGAGGAAGGGATGAGAGGATAGGAGCTTATTTCATTCATTTCCTATCCAATTTTGAGCTCATAGGAGAGGATAACAGGTGGGAATCGTCTAGAATGGTCTAGAATGAAAGAATGTTCCCAGAACCCTATGAAGGTTTCACTCAATCTCGCCCAATGCAGGTCAAAGTGGGACAAGGTGCTCTGTAGAGTAGGCTTGAATGGGCCTAAGCGCTCTGCAGTGCATTTACCCCTGACCAAGTCTGCTCTGGTCCATCAATGAGTCATTTTAGGATGTTTTCAGGCCAAGAAATTCTCAGGAATGATGGCATTCAATGTGATGACTTGTCTAGGGCATGTAGAAACTAAATTAGGGTTGGATGAGCCCTAAAAGTAATGATCTGAATGATGGGAGTGATGTGCCCAAATAGACGTGTAACAGAGATGCTTGAGCTTGGTCTTGGAGGGCTATTTGACTCTTTCACTGACTCATATACAAATGTAACATGGCCAAGAAGGGTCCTTCATACATGACATTGACTCAGTTTGACTTTATGACCAATCATAAGGGCTCCCAATGGGAGAAATTACTAAAAATAAAATTCCTTGCTCATGAAACCCATGAGACAAGAATTACAATAATAATTTTATTTTTCTTCTTTACATCAATTACATAAAATCACAAATACACATGTCATTATGAAGAATGAACCTAGTTACATTTTTCAACAGACAGAAGGGACTAGCATACATAATGATGGTAAAAAATCACAAAACTTTTAATTTTTCTCTCCCTCCTAAAATTTTGGTTCTTCAAGGTAAACCACTAGGATTAGGGTTTGAGGCAGAATTCAACTAGGGCATGATGTTGAGCTCATTGGAGGTTGTTCTACCTTATTGAGTCTTAAAATACCAAAATATATCAATTTGCATGATTGGAATGTATAATTTCTCACGGTAGATCAATAGATTATGCAATATACTAAATAAAAATACTAGATCTACTTCTACAACAAACTTGCGGAAGCTTAATCAATTATAAGCAAGATCAAATAGAACACATATAACTGAGAATGAGAAATCAATCACACATGAACATAGAAGAATACTCTAGGGAAAGCCTTAGCTAAAAACCCCGATCTCTGTAATATCATACAAGTGGAAATGTGTCTGGATTGCACAAAGCTTTAGCTCACAAGCTATCCAGCTCTCAGTACAATCCTTCAATGCAGCTCACAGATTGAATAGACATAGCATATGCCTTCCCTCAGACCTCCAAGCCTCTTATTTCCTTAAACAGTTTCTCCTCGGGCCCAATGCTGCCACTTGTGTGAATGTTCCATTCACACAACCCATCAAACTGAAAAATAACTGTGTAATCTCCAAGGAATGAATTCCTTCTGCATGCACGAGATATCCCCCATGGAATATTCCTGCAACTAATAGTACACTATCGCATCATCTGGTCTCAACTGGGTCTCTGACTGAACTGACATGCATGAGTTATTTATGAGAGAATATTCAGTTATCTAAAGTGTAGTAGTTACATGCATGCATGCATTAACTAAATGAACTCACAATCAGTTCCACAAACTTTTGGAACTAATCTAACTGGACTTAACTCAGATAACTGAGCTAACTAATTACAACTCAAAGTACAACTTATCCTGATCT
>APFE031627695.1:0-28330 GCA_000404065.3 Pinus taeda | reverse complement strand
CCTTGCCTCTAGGGGTCGAGCTCATCATTCTAGGAGCTGTTTCAACCAATTCTAAACTAAGCACTACAATCTAGGCAATCAAAACAACTTGCCTCTATAAGCTAGGAAACCATTTCATTCATTACATTTTTGCTATTTTATGAATGAATATTCTAGAATAGGTAAATAAGTGTCACAAAAACATAAAAATCCAATAATTACATCAAGGAGGGTGAAAAATCCCATCACAAGTCAAAACTGGGCGAATTTCTGAGCTGAAGAGTGAAAATTGGGCCAAAAAGCCCTGTGCGCCGCGCGCCTTTGCAGCTGCTTTTGGGGCACTTCCTGTCATCCAAATTGAGCTCAAGTGGGCTTTTTGGAAAGGTCTGGATGTCTAATTTCCAACACAAGTGGAATTTTCCAGTTTTGTCTCCATTTGACCCTCCAAAAGTGAAATCTCCCAGAAGTACTACCTGCTGATGCAAAAAGTGGCAAAAAGGTGATTTTCATGATTTTTTTGAGCTTTTGATCACCCAAAACTTGATGAAATGCCTTGGCAATTTCTGAACATGTGTATTTCATCATGAAAAATCCAAAAATGTAAGCCACCTATGATTTGGACCTCTCCATTTTGTGAGTCGCGTGCTGAGCGCGACGCATAGAACCCAAAAACCTGTTTTGCAAGCCAAAAATTTTGAAATGACAAAATTTTCTCCAAATGTGCCCAAAATTGGAGTGAAGACCCTCTATCATGTATCATGCTCAACTAATGAAGCCTCGGCCAAAACTCGAAGCGGATCGGGCCTTTTCTTTTGTTTTAGCACTTTGCTCAATCGCCTCTTGAGGACCTTCATTCTCGCTTGGCAAACATGCATGCGAGCCCAATAGTGAGTCTTCATGTGGCGAAGCATGTCCTTGTCCCTGTTTTCTTTTGCCAATAGCTTTTCCAAGTGAGTGTTAACCCGGATGAGCATCGATTCCCGATCAATAGGTGTCAAATCAACGGGTCTCCTACGAGCCAATTCCCGGTCTTCACGAATCTTGCGTAGCTGATAAAGTTCATGCTCATCCTCCAACTGCTTGTTGCGTTGCTCTAAGTAGTTGATCACCCATTTCGCCATCTGTAATTTCTTTTGCAGTGACTCATTCTCGGCCTTTTGTTCTCGGATAATCTCCTTAAGCTCTGAGTTGGGCGAGCTAGCCTCAACATCAATGATACTGGTATCCTGAACTTCTGAAGGACCCTCATCAACCATGGGTCTTTTGCCCCTGTCCTGACTCTGTACCTATGCTGTAGATGGAAGCGAGACCCCTTCCACATGATGTGGAGATAATACTCGCTCTGGTGATGATGTCAACGAGACCCCTTCCACCCCGAGTGGAGAAAGTACTCGTCGTGCAGCTGCAAATAAGGCCCTGGGGCCTTTCTAATATGTCACACATGCTGAAGAATCAACATGCTCGGTCTCATGAATGTCGAATTGCTGTGAAGGCCCTCTCTCCTCATGGACGATCTCTGGAGGAGGCTGTAGCGCTGAAAAGAAATCACGGGAGATGAAATCCTCCCAAGCAATACCTTGCTGTGCCAACTGATGCATCACTATGATTTTGATCAATGCATAGTGATATATACTCCTCTGCTGATGTGCCGGGGGCTTCCTCTGTACTAAGGGTATCATCCTCTCTATGTTTCGGCACATGAATAACGGAATGCTCATCATACATACCCGTGTGAAATGCATCAACAAACGTACATGGTAGGCATAGAGACGTGAAAATCTGCCCTCACAACTGAAATACCGAATGATGAGTTTCATCAATGGTGCAAACTCATCTTTCAGGTATTTGAAAGGAAAGGCCGTGCTCAAGTGTCTGATATATGCGGGCTTGACATATGGCTCATAATAATATCGGTCCAGCATCTGTCGTTTACTCCATTCCTCCCACAGATTTGGTAT
The DNA here is from genome assembly GCA_000404065.3 of Pinus taeda. Classification (NCBI taxonomy): domain Eukaryota; kingdom Viridiplantae; phylum Streptophyta; class Pinopsida; order Pinales; family Pinaceae; genus Pinus; species Pinus taeda. Next base: position 26,393 of record APFE031627695.1, on the reverse strand, counting down.
TCTGGTGGCCTGAGAAATAGTGTTGGGCGACAAAGTGAAATCCACTCCGGCAAGGTTCACATGACCATCCTGTAAGTTAAGGACAAATAGACGGACCAATTCCCAATGATGCTGGGTTTGTGAGATCATCTCACAATATTGGTAACATGCTTGGCGCCGAAAACAATCCATTGCAAGCGGGCAAGCTTACATTTGAGCCAAAGAGGTAGGCTCCTCCCTAACATGCTGTCCACTCTTGCCACCGCTGTGATATCTTTGTGGCACATTGACCTCCGGTGTAGAGTCACTTTCATATTCCTGCTCATATTCAGACTCGGTGTTTGACATGTTCTCTAAAAACAAGGTGGCCGGAATATATATATTTGCTCATATAAAATTGTGTGCCAAAAGCTGACTGTTGACCTTTTGTTTCTTTATGAAAATGCTGAGAATTTGGGTGTGAAGGAAGGTGATTTAAGCGGCTTCTTGATGAATTTATAGTCCCAAACCCTATGCGCCGCGCGCTTTACCCAACGCGCCGCGCGCTCTGAGTGCGCCGCGCCTTTGTTAATCTGCACAGGAAAAAACCCCTGATGCGCCGTGCGCTCTAAGTGCGCCGCGCGCCTATGCTGATGCGCCGCGCGCCTTTGGAATTGACCAACAACGCACAAATTTGCCTCACACTTGCAAAATCACTCTCCAATGATACTCTTTGTTCTCAAAACGTGTAATGGGTTGGAAATGAGGAGAATTCACTTGATATAGCATCCATTTTGATTTTTGCTCAATGTAAACCCATTTTTCTTATGTTTGGTTGTTGACATTTTTTCAAAATTAATAGGCTCTGACCTTTTTGGTTTCCTTCATAAAATAGGTTGAAATGATGAGTTTCTCTGATAATTTTTTGCAAGTATAGCTCTGATATGCTTCAGCAAAGGAGACCAGGGTTGCACTTGAACATTTGAAGAACTGAAAATTTTGACAATTTTTACAAAAATAAGGTGGCGACTTGCCTTCAAAACGGAGTTTTGAAGAGAAGTCCTTATTCAGCTGTACAACAGTGATAATTATTGAAATGATGATTTATCAAAGGCATCCCTCTGAGCTGCTGGTCTTCTAAGACTTTTCAGGACTGAATTAACTCAAACCCTAGACCTAGACTTTAAAATTCAAAAACTGACTTGTGAAGCTTTATGACTCATCCTAAACCAACAGTGATATGCACGAGGGGAATGAATGACATAGACCACTCCATCAGAGTTATGACATGCCTATTGAAATGCAACTGATGAAAACTGATGGGACACCTAAAATATGGAATGCAAAAAAGAGTTTTGATCTCTGATGGAGGGATAACTTAGACCGACTCTAACAAGTTCAATATAAATAAAACATTTTTTATTTAAATATTTTACATATATAATTAAAAAATGTATAATATCTTTCTTAAGGGAAATTGGAAATTGTTTTATGTATGTTATTTTATTTTTCCTTTTTAATCTAATTACAATATTATGCATCATTATAATAATTAAATTTAATTTTAAGGGGTGGTAGGTGTGACATAGGCAAGTTCCCTCTACGGACAGAGGCAACCCCTCTAGCCCTAGATTGGGTCTAGTCACCGCAAAGACAATACCAAAGAAAATTTCCTTAGAAATATGGTGTTATGAAGGCCTACCTTCAGATCGATGTTCGATGAAGTCCTCGTCGTGTCATTCTAGCTCTTGTTCTTCTAATCACTTGTACCTGAAAACAACATGTAGAGAAACACCACGAATGTAATAGGAAACAACTAAACAATCTACTTGAAGAGTCAAGGAACCTCAAGCTATCGACATACAATTTCAACATGCGATATAGGAAACAAGCTATTGATTTGTATATATATCTAAGTAAAACTTACAACCGAACCTTCATGTCGTAAGTCTCCTCGAAGGTTTCCATCGGTATGTCTCCGTAAGCATTTACTTGTGAACCATCTCCCAAGGGAACAAATGACTCTCTCTTCAGTTCGAAAGGTTGATGCTAGAAAGTTCTCAAATCAACTCTCCTCAAACAATATCAAGCCAAAATACATATGAGGCTACTTCCACACTCCAATAACACTCTCTACCTCTACTCCACTCTTAGAAACCTAAAACTATCAACTTACATCTAGCTATTATCCAGTTACATCCAAGCTACCTCCAAGCTTGCTCCAAGCTAACTGATCTCATTCATGGAGGAGACATGTATAGGAGGGAAAGGTTCCATAAGAGATGGGAGGAAGAGATTATCTCTTAGGGAGGTTTCACAAAAGGTGGAACAACTATCCCAGAGGAGAGAGGCGAGCTCAACTGACACAACAACTAGCCCTAGGACCGCCCATGAAGCAATTTCATCTTTAAGTTTCGACGAGTTGTTTAAAAAACTTTCCAAATCTGGGTCGGCGCGGGTGCAACATAGGGACAGAGCGAAGACTGTGCTAGGGCTAATGTTAACTTGACCATCTTCGTGGGAGGGATAACTTCTGACCCTTGACGACCTAGAAACTTAGGTAGAAAGGGGTCTGCTTCAGGGATAATGAACTGAGATAGTCTTCCTAAGATTACAAGGAAGGTTTTGGTCGAGGAATCTCTTTTGTGAGTTATTTGAGCATGTTTTGGATACCACTGTCATTTATTGCAATAACCAAAAGTGGGATTCACCTTTCATAGAACCCCATTTTCCAGGACCGCTCATAGCATATTGATATCAGGTTCCACTTTATCCAGGATATAATACAATGGGGAGCAATATGGCTCCATCACATCAGGACTAATGAACAAGTTGCTGACATTTTCACAAAGCCCTTGGGGAAGGCCAAGTTCTTAGCCTTCTGAGAGAGGTTTGGAGTCGTGGAAAGGCCCTCCCATGAGGGTCACTCTTGAGTTGGACATTGAGCTTTAGGAGCTCCTAGGGGCATGGGGTACTTCTTTGAGCTATATGAGCACAAGGTGAGTGGTTCAACTTCCCTTATGCAGTATATATACCCCAATATGATTGAGCACAAGGTGAGTGTTCCACCTTCCCCTATGGAGGAAAATATTTGAGAATAGGGTGAGTGGTTCACCTTCCCTATGGCTGATGTCATATGCATAGGATGAGTGGTTCATCTTCTCCTATGAGTAGGATGAGTGGTTCACCTTCTCCTATGATTGCCCCAACATACATCATACCCTTACTGTCTGAGACTCTTGGGAAGTACCTCTCATTTGTCCAATGAGATGGGAAAAGTGGTTATCGGCCATATCACTACAGAGTGACGCATGGTATACATTCATAATCCCTTTGTCTCCTTAATTAAGGGATAATCTCCTTTATTTTAGGAATAACTGTTGCATGACTTCAAAAAGACTTCTAACTTGAATTTATCCAACTAATTAATCCATAACGAATTAATTAATTATTTCCAAGAAGATGGTGAGACTAAATTCGATTTTGATTCACTATTTTAATTCAAGGACAAATTAAAATTGGAATATTCTGGATTCTATTTTTATCATTTCTTGTTGCTATTTTCAACAGATGGGGTCGAGGATGTCAGTTTGGGCTCCTTTCCCCTATAATGATGGAACTACCTCAAGGGATAAGTCCTTCTCCCACGAGAAGAGGATCCACCTCCTATTCATATTTCCTATATAAACCTCCCTTCTTCCTAAACACAAGCTAGTCCTGGTATTATAGTGGCAGAATTTTAGTTTGAGTAGACAAGCAAGCTATTACTAGTTGTAACTATCTAGTTGTGCAAGGGAGAAGTGTGTTTTGGTTTGGAGTGAAGTCTAACGGGAAGAGCTTTAAAACTATTGTTGATTGAGGCCATCATGGAATGCTAGCAGAGGTGTGTGGGAACCTGGTTTTGTTAGAGGAGGACTGCAACGTCAAGACAAATGGTTGTAATCTCTCTTTGATATTAATATATGCAACCATCGATAGATTTCCTACATGTTTTGTAATATTATATATTCATGGCTTAATGTTTCTTGACTTGTTAAGTAGGTTTAATTACAATTTGTCTATTATTGTGTTTGTGTGTTGTTGTCGTATACTTGTTTTAAGAGCTTGAGAAGGAAGCGAGAGATAGCTGGAGTGAGCAAGCAAGGACATCATCAAGAATGATAAGCGACCAAGAGGTAGGCCCTCTTGATTGATTCTAACCTAAGGAAATATTCCATAGAATGTATATGTTGTGGCTAGACCCATTATCGGGCTAGAGGAATTCGTCCATGTCCGCAATTATAATTTTACTTCACCACACCTATAAACATGGGATTAATTTCCCACTCAAGGTAGTGGTAAGGTTGGGGGTAGGAGAACTAACTGCCACAATGGGAACATGGGACTAATCACCCACTCAACGTAATGGTTAGGTTTTTAAGGTTTACTATTGCCTTTGTTTTTTGGTGTTTCAAAAAACCTCGACATGGTATAAGGGCCATGGAAGAGGTTCAATTCCTCGAGTTGCATTTGAGGGGGGACGTTGGAGTGATTGTCACACTAACCTCATTATGAATCGATTAGGTGGAATAACCACCACCTTAGGAACATGGGACTAACCACCCACTAAAGGTAATGACAAGGGTTTGGAAGTTTACTACTACGTGCAGGTTTTGGTGTAATGGAAAACCTCAACATACATATTTACTTAATACAATTAAATGTGTGTGTGTATAAGCCCCAAGGATTAACTCAGTTGGTCAAAATCAGTGCCTCGCCATTCGGGAGGTCACAGGGTCCATGCTCTCCGAAGCCCTTGGGGTTAGGCCTAGCTAGCGGACCGCGGGGCTAGATTCCCTTTGGGGTCGATCGGCCCAGATTTTTCCGTGGACGTAAACGCCACCCATTGACCAGGGTGTCGGTGAACCACAACAAAAAAATAAAAAAATAAAAAACTATATTTAATACAACTAATATCTATATTTTCGTCATATATATATTATAAGCGCACACGCACACAAACACACACACTTACTTTTTCTCTCTATATGCATCTTTACATATTTAATTAATACAAGTACTTTGTTTTATTGTAGTAAATTGTTAGATATATCAACAAAATTTCCATCAAAATTTTGATATCCAAAAATAGTTGTAAGGATTACAAGGACTTTGCCTCCCATACACTCATGTTATAATTAATATGAAACATCCTGAACTTTTCATTATATCACAGTGCCATCATATGATATTTAATTAAGAGTTTCCTATACTAGACCTTAATGTTTTTGGAAATTTGAATAGAACTCAACAATCGATATAGAGAAATACAGAGTGAGCCATAACTTTATGGAAAATATCATACATGGCATTACCTTTAAGGATGCTTACCAATCAATGCCTCAATATTTGTCTTCTTATATGTCTAATCCTTATTTTTGTTTAAGTGAGGGATTATTTTGTTCTAGGAATGAAAAAGATTTTGTTAAAATGAGGTTTGATTGGGGTATAATTAATAATGGAAAAAGATTCTTTAAATCTTGACCACTAAGATACTTATTTTGAATAACTTTCTTTTATGATTGATCTTGATAGGTAAGGTTCTATACATGTTTGTCTCATTTGATTTTAGATAGAAGAAAATTATTATACATATATATCACAATCCAAGGAAATTGCCATAATAAGAAAGAACGTGTTGTTCATATATTATCATAGAAATGTTGTTACAAGCATTGTGGCTCACTGTTAGACATCTCAACCTTTATATCATCTTCCTATCACACTACTTGATGCATACATCTACCGACAAAATTCTACATTTAGATTCTATCTCTATCAAACTTACCATGAGTCTATCTCTTTGATTCTTATAGCCAACATAGGCTCTCACATAAAATAATTGAAATTAATTCCGTCATTGAGGTCTCCACCTAAGGTTCATTATGCTTCCTCGAAATGTTCCATACTTGGTTTGCAACAATTATTTTTCATGGTTGCTATTCCGATTCTCTCCTTCATGTTATAACTTTATATCCACATCAACATCAATCCATATTCCATGTTCAGGTGGCTTTACATAATTGCCTTTGCATGTGATCCATTACTCACCTTTTCTTCCTGGAAACAACAATGATATGTACAATCTCCCATCTCGATTCAAGTTATATGATACTATTCTCTAGGATGTAATAAATCTTTGACTTGTTAGCCCTTGATCCACATGTAGCTTTTTCTATCTCAGTTGGTATTGGTGGTACATTATCACAATGCTTTTACACGTCCACTATTAGTCATGTTCAATCTATTCTTCAACATAACTTCTTTCCTTTCACCATTTAGCATTATGTTTCCTTCTTGATACCATCATGGCTTGTCTAATCTCATAATGATTTCTCATCATTTGATGTCACTTTGTAAAATTGGGTTTTCCCTCCAATTACATATCGACATTCCCTTTCCCTTAAGGCATGCATTTATGTAGCTTTACCTAGTTGCCATGAATCACTTTGTTGATGGTCTCTTTTCCCCACTATAATTCCCTCTTATCAAAATCCTTCTTCCACTGGGAGCCCATCGACCCAATGTTCTCTTCCTTAACTCATCTCCAATTAATCTAGACTCGTCTTTTTTCCTTTTCTTTATAATGTTTACAATCTTTGTGCTTGTGCAATTAACACACTCTAAACTTTTGTGTTCTCTTCTTCTATTGTTGGTTTGCATCATATCTCTCCTTTGTAAATGAGTAAATGAGACTCTCGTATTCTTTATCTCAATCTATTGGTGCTCCTTCCTTGTTCACGTTTCCTCATGTCGTGAAGTCATAAAACAAGACGAGAAAATAGTGTATAACTTGCCAATATCTCTTAATTTTGATAATTTCTAAGGATTTTTAAAGTTTTTAGAGTTTTGGTGAGTTTTAAGATGCATGTTTTTATTATATAAAATTTGGGTGAAGCATTTTTAATATGGTTTTTTTGAAGAGAGAGAGAGAGAGTATATGAATTAAATTTAGTCTCGAATGTTTTCCTTATATTGAAATCTAAATAGTTTTGAACTCCATCCTTCCCAAAATGATTGAATAGACGGAGAATTAAGATGTGAGTTGTAATGGTTTAAATTATTTTATCAAAGAGGATGATCAATTATCATATATTCAATGTTGAATCCCAAACTCATTATGAAAAAGGTCTGATCAAATTTGTTTTGTTTGAAAATATTACTATTGCTAAAAGAAAATCTAGATATAAAAAATTAAAAATAATAATAATAACAACAACATGATATATTTTGAATTTTAAAATACCTTATTCATAATTAATTTAATTCCAAATCCAACTCTTCATCGAAGAATTGGTAACTTAATTGGTTGGGAGCACTCTCTCATTCTGAGGACAATTCAATTCCAAAAGATAAATTAAAAACTTTTATTGTACTTACCGAAAGTATAATTTTTTATTAAATTATAAATTTCCATAATTAATATAGATAGTATGCTTAAAACATAAAAATAAACGCAAATAAAATAAATAATATTTTATTTTTATTAAAATAAAATATTTTTGGCAGGTCCCGGAATTTAACCATTATTTGATATATATAATCACTTTTCAAATGCGATACGGTGCGTTTAACAAAGTTGAAATTCCAGAAATTATTGCAACCAGTGAATAGTTAAAAGACTTGTTGATGTGGCGACTCGCAATCCATGATGCTTTTTCCATATCTCCCCACAACGTCGCTTTGTAGAGGTGGCAGTGAAGAGAAGTGGTTTTTTGCAGTCAAGAAAAGCACGACCGTTGCAGAGGTGGCAGTGAGAGAAGTGTTTTTTTTGCAGAGGTGGCAGTCAAGAAAAGCAGGGCCGTTGAATCCAACCAGCAATATTTAATTTCCAATCCTCTCTACCTTTTCCGAATCTCCTCCTACTACCTGCGCTGGGCTGAGTCTAGTCTTGTCTTGGAGCTCCATGTCATGTCTGGTCTCGTCTGGTATGAGTTTTGTGTGGTCTGGTTTTGTCTGGTATGAGTCTGGTATGGTCTGGTCTGGTATGTGTTGTTGTGTTGCGAGGTACTGGGAGGAGGAGAGGGTAAACATGACATCTATTCAATTTAATTTTTAATCAGCAGGAGCAGGAGCAGGAGCAGGAGAGAGCGAAAGGGTTCAATCCCAGGCAGATATATGAGGAGATATCCACCCACATCTTTCTCGATCCTGGCAGGCAAATTTATGTACCTGTAAGATCTGTTTTCTTTTCATTGGGTTTTTTTTTTCAATCTTCTCGATCCTGGCAGGCAAATTTATGTACCTGTAAGATCTGTTTTCTTTTCATTGGGTTTCTTTTTTTCAATCTTGGTATAGATTTTAGGTTAGATTAGTAAGTGATGCATACATACATTACAGGGTTTAATATGAATTTTGTCTGTTCAAGAAGTATTATTGAATTGCTCGGCTAAGCTAGCTTAAATATGAATTGGTATTGGTACCTGCATCAGTTTTCGAATCCACAGGTGTGCGGAAGGATTGAATCCAGGTAGAGTAGGTAAATTTCTTTGCATCTTTCTGGTTATTCAAATATATACATGATCAACAAAATGATGAGTGGGATTAGCAGGAACTAATTTGGTCTGGGATTGGCCCTGTAATTTGATTTGGGATGGGCCCTGCATAATTATGAATCATAACCTTCATTATGACATAAATATTTATACGCCCCATAATTGCTAGTACCCATTTTAAATTCTAAAAAAATAAATCAGGCATCAGATGCAACTAATAATTTCATTTCAATTAATGTAAGAACCGAGATTAGCATAGAAGCCGAGTAATTCAGATTCAGTTCACTGTGTCCTGCGTATAATTTACAGCCACACACTCAAACAAACTGAGTTATTCTAGCGACCAACGACAGTTCACCGCCCTCTTTGTGCATTTAAACTTTGAGATTTATTCCAGCGGTAGTTCACTGATCTGTGCGTCCAATATATAATTAGTTACAGTCTTGAAGGAGGTCTTGAACCTTCGTTCTGTTGCCGGGATTTGAACCCGAGTCGCCTTGAGAGCTTATGACATATTGAATCCAAAAATATGATTAGTTACACTCTTGAACGTCCGACCTGCTGAATAAGGTTTCGTTGCAGGGAGTTGAACCCGGGTCACCTTGAGAGCTTATGAAATATTAAATCCAAAAATATGATTAGTTACTCTTGAAGGAGGGCTTCAACCTCCGACCTGATGGATGACGTTTCGTTGCCGGGATTTGAACCCGGGTCGCCCTGCGAGTTTATGAAATCTTACATCCAATAGAGGGCTTGGACCTCCGACCTCCTGGGTAACGTTCCGTTGCCGGGATTTGAACTCGGGTCACATTGAGAGTTTATGAAATATTGAATCTAAAATATAATTAATTACACTGTTGAAGTAGGGTCTGAACCTCTGACCCGATGGGATTTTGGCCTGTGGCCTTCGGATTTTATGAAATATTAAATCCAAAATATAATTAGTTAGACAGTTGAAGTCGGGCTTGAACCTCTGCCATATTTATTCCAGCGATAGATCACTTATATGTGTATTTATCAGTAAACTTTGAGGGTTTATGAAATATTACATCCAAAATATAATCAGTTGAAACGAGGGCTTGAACTTCCTGGGTAACGTTTCGTGGGCGGGATTTGAACCTCTGACCACATGGGTAACGTTCTGTTCCCGGTATGGGCGTATAAATATTTATGTCATATGTCATATTATGGTGCTGCTGCATAACTGTGAACCTTATTCGCTGTGGTTGTGGTTGCATATATGCAGGTCTCTCTGTGGTGGTTCCCAACGTCCCTGAAATGCATTTCGCAGTTTCAATGGCATGGGCCGTTCTTAACACAATGCCTGCTCTGCTCAATTCAAACCAATTCTTGCCTCTCGTCACAGACGGAACTCAGCCTCAGCCTCAACCTGGTACTCAGAGCTAGATCCATCCGTCACAAAACCTGACCTCCGCCCGCTGTTGCGCTTTAATTCAATTCAATTCTCTGATACCCATGGAAATTGGTTTGCACAGCCCAAAAAAGTAGGTCTATATGGTGCTGATAGATAAACAGGGCCATGGAACTTGGCTAACAAGCAGGTCTGATAATGTATGTATGTATAAAATGTGTAACTTATCTCCAAGAATTTGGGAGGATTAAATAATTGAATCGTATTATATTGTGGTGCAGGAGTTATGTTGGGAGCTAAGCGGTTATAGCATGTATCAACTATGCAGAGGACGCATATATTTCAGAGTAATCTCAACTGAATACTTTTCCTTTTCTCACATGACGTGACTCAGAGAGTTGCATGACCTGTACTTGTACTGTGCTGAAAGTATATTATGCGGGGCATGGTTATCTTGGATTATTTCTTTCCCTTTAAAGGTCGACAGGACAGTATAAAAATAGTGGTAAGATTCGTCCAATCCTTTCATTCCAAAATTTCATTCTGTAGATGTTAGGATTCCAGATTATGCACTGTTTTGTTTTGTTTTTACACCAGGTTATTCTCACAAAGGAATTGGGTTCGGGTGGGAGTGGGCACGAGGGTATTTTAATTTAATTGGATAATTTAATCTAGTGAATTTTATCAATTTGATGATTTGATTGTTCTAATTCATTTTCAGCGTTGATGATTTGATTGTTGTAATTCATTTTTAGTGGTGTGATGGGCTCTCCACTGGGATGGGATGGACGCACTGAGGAGACCACTCCACTCCACTCCACTGATTGATGGGCTTTAAGATACACCATAAATATTAAATTTATTTATTTTTGGCTGGGTAGATAAACCATAAATATTAAATTTTAACAGTTAGGAGTAAAAAACATCGTAAAAGAAAAATAATATATATAAAGCATTTGTGCATTTTTTGTTATAGGAATTTATGCAAAGTAGTTTTGTATGCAAAATATTTATGTATAGCATAGATTGTCATTGACTTTTAAAATATATTATTTTTGCAGATAATGACTGGAATATATGTGTATGGCCAAAGCATTCACATCTCCATCATGTTCATGACATAAGACACATTGATCCTCTTCAAAATAAATTAACATTTATGTATTCATTCTGTAATTACTCTTGAAAATCTCATGATAATAAAAATTATTTTTATGTTTGAAGGGGCTAAAAGCCCCTTCTCAATGCCCTTGAGAATGAACCATGGTCATTCTTAAGGGCTTGTGCATCCTCTCTCCCTTTCCACTTTTTAGTTTTTACTTTTCCTCTTTGGTTATGTTTAAAGGTAATTAGCATCATAGGTTTTAAGTTAATAACTTCTTAATTGTTAGTATGCATGGTTTACACATTTTAAATTTTTAAATATATTAAAATAGTTCTTGTTTGTGTAGTGATGTGTATTCATATTCTTTTCATGTAGCGTTTGATGATCGCTGACATTTTTTACTTTGTTCATGATTGTGTATGACAATGTTTGCTCTTTGAGTTATATTTAGTGTTTGTATTTACAATGAATGTGAATTGCACATTGATATGTGTTCTAAAATGTGTGTATGTGTGTCCCCCTTAGGAATGACTATCTACAACATGTCTTCTGCCATGATTCAAATTTGATGTGCAATATGTGTATATTTGCAACATTTTGTGTGCGATGATCAAAATTTGATGGGTGACATTTGTATGTTTTTGTATTTACAATATTCTTTGTGTACGGTGATCAAAATTTGTTGTGTATTCATGATTGTAGCAATGTTTGTGGTTTTAGTTCCATTTGTATGCTTGTGTATTTACAATGATTGTGTATAGCATTTTGATATGTACTCCGCAATGTGTGTGAATTTCATTTGCAAATGCCTAATATCTCCATGTGCTTGTATCTTATGCATTTGCAACATTTTTAGGTGTAACTGATACGTGATGCTTGTATGTTTGTGTATTTGCAACATTTCTGGATGACGATAAAAAATGGAAGTGCAATGTTTGTGAATTTTCTTTTACAGTTCTTCTGGAGTAATAAACAATTCAGTGATGCCTAATGTTTGTGAGCTTACAAAACTTGATGTGTATTCATGATATGTATTGAGGAATAACTATCTACAACATGCTTTCTGTGATGATTCAAATTTGATGTGCGATATGTGTATATTTGCAACATTTTGTGTGCGATGATCAAAATTTGATGGGTGACATTTGTATGTTTTTGTATTTTCAACATTCTTTGTGTGCGGTGATCAAAATTTGTTGTGTATTCATGATTGTAGCAATGTTTGTGGTTTTAGTTCCATTTGTATGCCTGTGTATTTTCAATGATTGTGTATGACATTTTGATATGCAATCTGCAATGTGTGTGAATTTCATTTGCCAATGCTTACTATCTCCATGTGCTTGTATCTTATGCATTTGCAACATTTTTAGGGTGTAACTGAGATGTGATGCTTGTATGTTTGTGTATTTGCAACATTTTTGGGTGACGATAAAATATGGAAGTGCAATGTTTGTGAGTTTTCTTTTTCAGTTCTTCTTGAGTAATAAACAATTCAATGATTCCTCATGTTTGTGTGCTTACAAAACTTGATGTGTATTTTGGAATGACTATCTACAACATGTTTTATGCGATGATTCAAATTTGATGTGCGATATGTGTATATTTGCAAGATTTTGTGTGCAATGATCAAAATTTTATGGGTGACATTTGTACGTTTTTGCATTTACAACATTCTTTGTGTATGGTGATCAAAATTTGTTGTGTATTCATGATTGTAGCAATGTTTGTGGTTTTAGTTCCATTTGTATGCCTGTGTATTTACAATGCTTGTGTATGACATTTTGATATGTACTCTGCAATGTGTGTGAATTATTTGCCAATGCTTAGTATCTCCATGTGCTTGTATCTTATGCATTTGCAACATTTTTAGGGTGTAACTGATACGTGATGCTTGTATGTTTGTGTATTTGCAACATATTTGGGTGACGATAAAAAATGGAAGTGCAATGTTTGTGTGTTTTCTTTTACACTTCTGCATGAGTAATAAACAATTCAATGATGCCTAATGTTTGTGTGCTTACAAAATTTGATGTGTATTCACGATTGTAACCATGCTTGTGTTTTGAGTTTGGTTTGCATAGTATTTACAATGATTGTGCATGACATGTTGATATGTATTTTGAAGTGTGTGAATTTATTTTGTCATTGCTCACTATCCGCACAGGTTTGTATTTTTATGCATTTACAACATTTTTTTGTGTTTGACATGTCATGTTCGTATGTTTCACATTTCTCAGGGTTTGTGTATTTATAATATCTTCGCTTGTACTAATTACAAATTTGATGCTTATCTTTTTGCAATAATAAAAAAAATTATGCCTAATGTTTCATGTTTACAAAATTTGATATCTATTCATGTATTAATGGAAATTTGATGTGCATTGATGATAATGTATTCAGTTTATTGTTTGGGTTTCCTTTATATCTATGCATTTTGAATGAATGTGGGTCACATATTGTATGTAATTTAAATTAAAATAAAATATTGTCATTGCTCATTGTCCACATAGGTTTTTATGTTCATGCATTTACAACATTTTTTGTGTATGGCATGTCTTGTTTGTATGTTTAACATTTTTTGGGGTTTGTGTATCTAAAATATCTTTACTTTTATTGATTACAAATTTGATGCTTATTTTTCTACAGTAATCAAAAGTTTTATGCCTAATGTTTTCATGTTTACAAAATTTGATCTCTACTCATGTATTAATGGAAATTTGATGTGCATTGATGATTATGTATAAAATTTAATGTTTGGGTTTCCTTTATATCTATGCATATAGAATGATTGTGGCTCACATTTTGTATGTAATTTAAAATAAAATGAAACATTGGGATTGCTCATTGTCCACATAGATTTGTATATTTATGCAAATTTTACAACGTTTTTTTGTGTTTGGCATGTTATGTTTGTATGTTTCACATTTTTTTGGGGTTTGTGTATTTATAGTATCTTTGCTTGTACTGATTACAAATTTGATGCTTATTTTTCTGCAATAATAAAAAAATGTAAGCCTAATGTTTTCGTGTTTACAAAATTTGATATCTACTCATGTATTAACGGAAATTTGATGTGCATTGATGATACTATATTAAATTTATTGTTTGGGCTTCCTTTATATCTATGCATTTAGACTGAATGTGGCTCACATCTTGTATGTAATTTAAAATAAAACAAAACATGGGGATTGGGGAGTGACGAGCGTAGTGTAATAATAGGCTAGAAGTGAGGGGGGAGGCCAGATGAGCTTCCACCTTCACGTGGTTGGCCTCGTCAGTAGAGAATTTATAATTCTTGAAGCTAAGACAAGCTCTTTCTATAAATATGCACATACAAATATTATCTCTCAAATTCTTAACATCCAACATGCTCTAACCCCCTCCACACACACACTGTCTCTCTACACCCACTCACCCCCCTTCCATGCCCCTCTCTCTCTCCACAACCCGCACCCTTCCATCCACTCTCTTTCTCTCTCTACACCTCGTCTCGCCTCCCCTTACTCACACACACTCTCTCTCTACACACACTCTGGGGCAATGATTATATTTGATTTATATAATCATATGATTGCCTTTGAATAATTGTATTTAAATGATTATTTTTTATTTGTATGATATGAATTTATAACATTATATCTCAAATTCATAACATCAAACCCCACCCCCTCTCTCTCTCTCTCACTCTCTCCTCGCCAACTTACCCCCCTTCCACTGCCTCCCCCACTCTCTCTCTCTCCACAACCCGTGCCTTTCCATCCATTCTCTCTCTCTAGAACCCCTTTCCCCTCCCCATACTCTCCCCTTTCCCCTCACTCTTTTTATCTCTAGACACACTTTGGGACAATGATTATATTTTATTTGAATAATTATATTTGATTTGATATGAATTTATAATTTGGATTAAATTTTATATAATTTAAATTTGTACTTTTATAATTATTTAATTGTATTTTTATTAATATTGTTATTTATATAATCATTCTATTTTATTTGTAAATTCAATATTTAATAGTTTAAATTAGATTAGATTTAATTTAATATTAATAAAATATTTAATAATATATAACATGTATATAATAATAAATATTCAATATATATTGGTTAAAAAAATATTTACAATTGTATAATGCTTAAAATTTTAATATTATTGTTAAATAGAGTTATTTTGGATGGTTCGGAGGAAGAAATTGAATCCACCCTACTTAGTTTCAATTCTTGTAAATGCATGATGGATGTCGACAATGTTGACAATGTATTCTTCACATGAAATATAAAACATTGTATATATGAAAAAATATATTTACATATTATTAAAATTTTATATTTATTTATTATAATGTTTTTTATATAATAATTAAAATTTAATTTAAATCCAATATTAATAAAATATTATATTATATGATTTCTAAAAAATGCTAATTAAACAAATATGATTTAATCAATATTATCTATATTAGAATAAATGTGGTCTGTTTTTTTAATACACTTCAAGGCTTTATGAATGAATGCCAACTAGATTGAACTAACCTATATCAACTAAAGTTAACTAAGGGAAAAATAAAATATTTATTATTTATCTAAATATAAATAAAACTATGCATATCATAATGAAGACATGGAAAGCCATGACGCGCGCTCGTGAAGGGTTGGGCTAGGGTTTCTTCGGCCCCTGCGGCTCTGACACGGCCTCTGATCAGGCTTCTGTTCAATCCTTCACCGTAAGAGTCTACACCTGTCGCTCTCGGATATCGAACTGGTGACAGGATCGCTGAGAACGTGGAGCTGGAGATGGTTGACTATTCGGAAGAGCCCTTCCCGGATCGAATCATATTCGATAACCCTTGCTTCTCATCCAGCACTCCGTCGTTCACACCTCCCCTGGCTGCCGGACTGGATTCTTTGCGTCCTCCTGTGGGTTTATTTCCCCGGCACAGTATTGTTCCGCCTAATACTGGGCCGATCCCTATAGATCCCCCAATCTTTGAAGCCCCTTCTCTCTCTCCGGACGCTCTACACTTTCCCCCGACTCGCTCTCCCCCTGCGGCCATTCCACAGACCTCTGCTACTGCAAAGACTTCATCCGCTGGTCCCTACTCTTCTGGAGGTTTCAAGACTTCTACTGAAAATGTAAATCCCTCTAAACCCTCCCCGTTGGATGGCGTTACCAACCCCCTGGTGGACAACCCAACGGCCCCTTGCACCAGCAAGAAGAAATCAAAGTGTATCAAGGTTACCTCAAAGGATATTTCGATTAGGCTTGGAGAAGCTTCGGCGAATAGCGATCTTTCTATCATGGCATCTACAGTGCTGGTAGGGCACATCAGAGGCAGGGCATATTCGGCAAAAAAGTTATCTCATTGGGTGAAAGAGATCGGGGGGATTTACTTCTTGAACTTCCGGATGTCCATGTCCTGCCCAGAGGATGGTTCTCCTTACAATTCTCGAAGGAAAGCTATACAAACTTGGTCTTGGCCAGATACTGGAACATTGAATCAGCTCCAGTTCTTCTCAAAAGGTGGAGCCCCCTATTCGACCCTGTTCATGAACAAATCGGAGCCGGACCGATATGGGTGCGGTTGCCAGGTCTTCCATTGCAATTCTGGAGTGATGAAGCTTTCAAAAGAATAGGTAATGCACTTGGTACCTACTTGGATCATGACCGCTCTTTCGTGGAATCTAGGAGCAGGACCCTCGCGCGCATCTTGGTTCACTTAGACACCCGTGAAGGGCTCGAGGAAAAGATCACTCTACAGTGGGGGCGATACAACAGAGAACACAAAGGGTACCATTCCGCTGCAATCGGTGCCACATGGTCGGCCACCTCTACAAGGAATGCCCTCTCATCAGAAAATCTGGAGACTCTCCGAAGATCTCGTCGCCACCTCCCAGGGCTGCCTCTCCGGCTTCCCCCCGACCCAATGCTGCGGGCCAGCCTCCTGCGGCTTCCTCACCTGCGGGCGATCCGGGAGCAAGGCTTTCACCGATGATGACCAGGGCTCCTACAACAACAGAAGTCGGATCTGGGGCTCCCTCAGCAGCAGAAGCCGGAACTGTCTCGGTTTCTCCTCTACACCCTTCTATCTCTAATATTGATCATGTCGTTTCTGTATCTGGTCCCTTGTATCAGACTTCCATGGCTCATTGTGTTATGCCATCCCCTCCTCCCTTGTGCTCCACTGGCCCTTCCTTACGTCCGCCATCCTCTCCCTCTGCGTCTCCCCGGTCTCCTCCTGAGTCTTCCCCTCCCCACCCATACTTTTTATGCTCCAGGTCTCATGCTAAAGATTTAACTACTCCCCAGGCAGGGCTGGGTATTTCTTTACCAGAGGTCGGTTCCCAGCCTACCAGAGGAAGGAAATCTCATCTTTCTAAGGCTATTAAGATTGCAGGGGCGGAGGTTGTCTCTGGCCAATAGTCCACCATTGTAGGGGTCCTTAAAGCAGGACAAGCCCCGCGAGGTGTTCCACCATGAAGTGTTTATCGTACAACTGCAGAGGACTGGCTAGCTCCTCCAAGAAACTAGCCATGAAGCGTCTCATCGAGACTGATCCTATCGACATCATTATGCTCCAAGAAACTCTCTTTTCGGCTGATCATATCATCTGCTCTATGCATTCTATTACTCCTGGATGGATCTATATTTCCCTCGACGCTGTTGGGCGCTCTGGTGGTCTGGCCATTGGAGTTAACCTGCGCACCATTAAGGTGGAGGCCTCTTGGGGGGGGCAGGCTACCTGGGGATGGATATTTTCACCGCCGATCTGGGAATGAACTTAAGGATTGTGAATGTTTACGCCCCTTGTAATCAGAGAGAACAATTCTGGCAGAGGCTCCTCCATCTCAATCTTTTGAATGATGAGAAGACTATTATTGGTGGGGATCTCAATTTTTCTTTGGGATTTAGGGAATCTTGGGGATCGACGGCGCAAATAGATCAAATCTCAGATTATATGACAAGCCTATTAGAACAGACAAATTTTGTGGATGTCCCCATGCAAAAACTTCTTCCTACCTGGAGAAATAGGAGAGTGGGAGATGCTGCACTAGCCCGCAGACTGGACAGATTTATTATGAAGGACACACTTCTTCAGAGGCTGCATCATTATAAGAAATGGGTGGGCACGGGGGGCATTTCGGATCACTCACCTATCTATCTGGAAATTCAAGGTCCCTTCAAGAAGCCAAAAGCCCCATTCAAATTCAATCATACTTGGCTGAAGGACCCAGCATATGTCAAGATGATATCTGAATATTGGGTAAATCATCCCATTAATGGCACAGAATCATTTGCAAAAGGGTTCTGCAGGAATCTCGCCGAGATTAAGCACCTCTCGATTAAATGGGCAAAGGATAAGCAAGCCCGAGACACCTCTCATCTTATCATCATTGAATTAGAGTTGAGCGCTTTAACGGATGAACGGGGACTGGGATTTATCTCTGCAGTGGACAAGAGTCGTTTGATAGAATTGGAAAACCAAAAGGCCAGCATTCTAAAGAGCGTGAAGAATCTTTGCGATTGAGAAGTAGGGCTATTTGGATACAAG
Organism: Pinus taeda; assembly: GCA_000404065.3. Taxonomy (NCBI): domain Eukaryota; kingdom Viridiplantae; phylum Streptophyta; class Pinopsida; order Pinales; family Pinaceae; genus Pinus; species Pinus taeda. Next base: position 7,877 of record APFE031627695.1, on the reverse strand, counting down.
CAGGAGACGACAATTCAAAGTTCTTCCACAGCTATGCCAACAACAGAAAGGTATCCAATACCATTTGGAAACTTCCTACTCCAGCAGGAGATATGGCAGACTCTTTTAACAAGATTGCTTGCCTGGGCATATCCCACTTCCGTGAGCTATACAGATGCCCGCCTGAAGCCAATCTACCAGATATCTTTCAAGTGGCGAGTCATTTTCCGAGATTTGCTGAGGAGGAGGATGTGGAGCTTCTTAGTGCTCCGGTTACTACCGGGGAGCTGGAAGGTATACTAAAATGGTTCAAAAAAGATAAGAGCCCTGGTCCAGACGGGTGGACCATAGAATTTTATTTAGCCTTTTATGACATTCTGGGGTAGGATCTTCTGAAGGTCGTGGAAGAGAGCAGAAATTCTAGATCTATCTACCACGCTATCAACACGGCCTTTTTAGCTCTCATTCCGAAATCGGACTCCCCTTCTTCCTTTGATGATTACAGGCCTATCTCATTGCGCAACTGCCTTTACAAGATCATTTCGAAGACCATTGCCAGCCGGCTCAAACCAATCCTTTCCAGACATATCTCCCCCCAACAATTTTCCTTCCTCGAATCCAGACAGATTCATGAAGCCATTGGATTGGCTCAGGAAGTCATTCACTCCATCTGGTCTAAGCATCTCAAGAGTATCCTACTCAAGATTGACCTTTCCAAAGCTTTTGACCGAGCCAATTGGTTGTACATAAAAATGATTCTCATCCATCTGGGTTTTCCTCACTCTTACATCTCCTGGATTATGGCCTGCATTACTTCCCCATCATTCAACATTCTTATAAATGGCTCGACCTCCCCCTTTTTTCACTCTGAAAGGGGACTACGTCAAGGATGCCCTTTGTCCCCCCTGCTCTTTCTGCTCATCATGGAAGTTCTTAGCCGTCTCATTGACTCTGCAAAAAGGACAAGTGACATCTGGGTCCTCAGGATCTCAGAATTTTGCTCACTCACACACCTGCTCTTCGTGGACGATGTTCTTATTCTAATGGATGGCAGCATTTGCAATACTAGATCCTTTTCAAAGATCCTTCTGCTCTTCTCTTCTGCCACAGGTATGCTCGCTAATCAATCCAAATCCACTATCACTTGCTCGCATACTTCTGTTCAAGAATCTTTTTTTTCCCAGCAGGCTTTTCCCTACAACATTCACCCCTTGGATAGGGGCCTCCAATACTTGGGCTATTGGCTAAAACCCATCAGTCAAAGAATCGCTGATTGGGTTTGGCTGGTAACAAAGTTGGAGAAGCGACTAAATGTATGGAGTTTCAGATATCTATCAAGGGCCGACAGGCTAGTGCTCATTAAATCGGTTTTAGAAGCCACTCCGGTCTTCTGGATGGCTCTTGCATGGATTCCGCGGAATATTCTGGGGCGGTTAAAACAACTCTGTAACAGATACCTCTGGAATGGTAACCAGGACAAAAGGTTATTCGCCTGGATCAGCTGGCAGAAGATTACCCTACCAAAGAAATGGGGAGGATGGGGGCTCAAGGACCTCCCCGCCTTCGCTCAAGCACTTTTTGCCAAAATGGGTTGGACCCTTATGACAAGTCAGAATCTATGGGCTCATGTATCATACCATAAATATATATGGCCCCAGAGGTTATTGGATTGGATCAGATTACCATCCTGGCAATCGAAGGGATGCTCGTCGATTTGGAAGGCACTTATACATTCTCTCCCACTCATCCGTGACAACTTGGTCTGGAGAATAAATGATGGGAGTTTAGGTAGGATAGGGCTTGACCCGTGGATTGGCAGTGGTGGGAGACACATACTCAGCAGAGAACTTATCAGACTCCTAAATGCCCGAGAAATCAAGGTATTTGCTGACATTGCTGATCAAAAGCGCACAGATATATTTTCACAGGCTTGGAAGACGGCCCAACACCTCGATCTTCCTCCACAATGGCATATGGAATGGGACAATTTCATCTCAGCATTAACTGAATCTCATATAAGGATTAAACAGGGGTCAGACGAATTAGTATGGTGTATGGCTGATAATGGTATCTACGCACCAAAGCAGGGTTACAACACTCTCATAATGCACAAAAAACCTGATTCGCTCTGCAACTAGTGGAAATATTTATGGCAGTTAAAAGCTCCCCCTCGCACAAAGCTCTTCTTTTGGTGCGTTATAAAAGACATCGTTCCCACAGGTGAACATCTCTCCCATCGAGCGATATACGGGCCTTCTTGGTGTATCCTGTGAAAGGCGGCAGAAGAAACAACTGCGCACGTCTTTCTTCATTGCCCGGTTTCACAAGCTCTTTGGCATAACATCTCAGCTCCTATCGGCTTCACTGGAACTTGGAACAGGGTGGATATTTAAAGTTCCTGGGTTGATTGGAAACAAAGGCATCGAGGCTCAAAATTATTGAACCTCCCCTTAATTGTGGCTTGGCATTTATGGAAAGTTCGAAACCGACATATATTTGAGAATCTGATGGTGTGCTGGCCGCGTACTGAAGCCAGTATTATCTCCTCCTTGACAGAACTTCCTGATCCCACTCCCACCAGGGTGAGGAGTATCCTGCCTCCTCCTACTATTGATTTCACTACCCCCTGGGCCTTCTTCGACGGGGCAGCAAACCAAATTGGTTGTGGGGAGGATTCGTGCTTCATAGAAACGAAAATCATAGATTCAAAGTACATATGGGGCTTGGTGTGGGCTCAAACAACTTTGCGGAAATAATGGCTCTTCGCAATTTATTACACTTTTCCCTGGAACAGCGGTGTCAAAATCTTAATATATATGGGGATTCGAAGACTGTTGTAAATTGATTCAACCTTATTACAACTTGTCACATATATACTCTCAGCAATATAATGTATGAAATACAAACTTTCAAGGCAGCATTCAATCACATCTCTTGCCTTCACATATACAGGGAACATAACAACTGCGGTGATCAATTATCCAAGGAGGCTCTGGCACTTCCCAGAGGAGAATGGATAATATTGGAACAGCAAGGATCTGAGGAGTACCGTTTCTTCCATAGGCCATATATAGACCGGAGAGCCCAATAGGGACAACAGTCCCGAATATCAGAGAAATAAATGCATAAAATCTGGATTTTTTTTTGACTATCTACGAAAAACATACATATAGAGAAATTTGACCCTGTGTGGTCTTGTACAGGCGATCAAGCCAGACAGTAAAATAGGCTATCATCATTATATTTGGTATACAATGACAGATCACCCTGTGTGGTGGATCTTGGTATGAAAAGATTTAGCATATGCTACCGCATTTACAATATGTAATTTCCTTCTCTTAATGAAAATTACGGATTTTTCCAATGGAAAAAAAAAACTATGCATATTTATTATAATTATAATTTGAATTTGAATTTAGTTTGAAAATTATTTTATGTATATTAAAAAATATTTTTTTATTAAATATTATAATGTATATTTATATGTTTTTAATATAGTTATAAACCATACATATTTATTATAATTAAAATTTGAATCTAATTAGAAAATTATTTTATATATATTAAAAAATGTTTTTTATTAAAATATTATATTGTATATTTATATATTTTTAATATTTAAATTTAAATTGAACAATAATATATTAGAAAGGAAAAAACGATCCAAAATCGAGCGCTCTGCAGATGCGATCTGAATTGCCTCGGCTCTCCATTATGAAAACCCCTGCTTCACGTAACTCTCAACCTTCAATCTGAGGCGTCCTCACTGAAGGTTCTCCAATGAATGCGCCCCGAGGAGGGGCGGGATCCTCCCCCCCTCCAGACATCGGCTCATCCTCTGACAACTCAAGGAAAAAACATAAAGATCCTCTGCACAAACCAGCAAGCCTCCCAGAAACAGATCAAGGACCAGATCCGGCTACCAATGAAGAAGAAACTGCTGCTGCATGCGATGACACGGGCAAAGACAGTGGCGGGAATAAAAAAGCTCCTAAGATACAACCAAAGGCGACTTCAGCCACATGCATACCAAAAAAGGCTGAAAGAATCAAAGTCGAACTACCCAGCCAACGGATCAATGGCGAAATTCAATTCATGAGGGACCATGCACTCATCGGCAAGTTCCTCGGATTCTGGCCTACTGAAAAGGCCTTGCATGGCTGGATTGCTTCAAAGTGGAAGCCTAAGGGACAAGTCACTTTGCAGCTTGGCCCCAAAGGCTTCTTCACAACAATCTTTAATTGTCTGGAGGACAAATCACGAATATTTGAAGGAGGTCCGTACTTCTTTAATTCTTCTGGACTGTACTTAAGAGAATGGAAAGAAAGCTGGGCTCCTTTCTGGATACAAATGTATTCCCTCCCTGCAAAATATTGGAAGGAGGAAACTCTAAGGGACATAGCCAACAGCGTGGGGACCTTCATCAAAGCTTCTGAGGAAACTAAAACTCGCAGATACACTTCTTACGCCCGGATCTGTGTCCAAATTCACCTTACCAAAGATCTAGCAGACTCGGTAAGTCTTTTCCACGACGACTTTGAGTGGATTCAAACTTTAGATTATGAGCACATTCCTTTTCGTTGCAGAAAGTGCCATGAGCATGGCCATCTCTTCAGGGATTGTCCCCTCAATCCTCAACCCAAACCTCCTGTCAATGATCTTAGCACAGACTCAGAAGGCTTCATCAAAATCCCTAATCGCCGCTGTCATGCAAAGAAATCTACCCCAGCTCCTGATAGCTCCAAAAAGATGAACTCCCATAACAGATTTACAATTCTCACCCCTCGTGATCCTTATGAGAATCCTCCAGCTTCATCCTTGGATAACCCTGATCTTTCTTCTCCCTCCCAGATCCTCAAGCTTCCTCAGCCATCAGCTGACTCAGATCCTTCAAGCCTTCCCATCTCCCCTGCTCACAAGAAATCAGAACCAGAGAATGCAGTGCAATCTTCCTCAATGGATCTGGAAGTGGCTCTAATCCTCAGCACTCAGGACAATACTCTCATGAAAGATCAAAACATGCCCTCAAAAATGGATGAAGATATAGAGAATATCAGCTTAGAAGGTTTAGACATATTCAAGCTAGAGACAGCCTGCAAACAGAAAGAGTACAATACAATCCCTCCATGGGAAATCGAAAGGCTGGAAGGAGTTCTCAGCAAAGCGCAACACAACAAATGCTTAGGAATACAAGAAGGAAGCCCATGGGATGGAAAGAAAATCCTAAAAGAAACAAAAAAAGAGGGTAGAAAACGGACCTGCAGAGGACCATCATCCTAGGAGAATTGCTCATGGAATCTAGGAGATTTCCTAAGCTGAAAAAGTTCTACAAATCTCAACCCCACAATTCCTCATGAAGCTTCTTTCCTGGAATATAAGAGGGTTGAACAGTGCCTCCAAACATAGAATGTTAAAAAATGTGATACAACAAGAAAAGCCCACCATAGTTTTTCTTCAAGAAACAAAAAGCAACAGTACCATCTTAGAAAAGATTCTGAGAAAGATTTGGGTAGGCTGCAACTCAGTCACTGTGGATGCCTCGGGCGCATCGAGGGGACTAGCGATCATTTGGAACCCACAACTTCTCACTCTTCAAGACTTCCACGCATCTCATTTCTTTATCCAAGCTACCTTCCATCTCACAGGAACAGACATTCATAGTCATCTTTCAAATGTCTACTTTCCGCAACAATTAAATCAGAAACTGGCGCTTCTGGACACTCTCACGATTCTGAATTCAAACAGACAATTTCCGCTTTGGATTGGAGGGGGCGATTTCAACTTCATCAGAGCCCTGGAAGAAAAAAGTGGCGACAGAGCAAAATTAGAAGGGGACAGTGTAGGTTTTTGTAATTACATTCAAAATAACCATCTTATGGACATTCACACTTCAAATGGAGTCTACACTTGGTCCAACAAATGCAGCGGATCTCAGTGCATCGCCTCAAGACTAGATCACTTTCTGATTTCGGACAATGCCATACACCTTGGAGGGGATTTTCACGCCTCTATTGTGCCTCAAGGAGGATCCGATCACTGGCCCATTATGCTACAATGGGCACGACCATGCACAAAAAGTAACAGACCCTTTCGATTTGAGGCATTTTGGTTCACCAACCCCAATTTCAAAACAGTGGTTAAGGAGGCTTGGAAAGTCTTCATACCCTCTGAAGGAACCAAAATGTTCCAATTTCAACAGAAATTGAAAAGTCTCAAACAGGTTCTCAAAAATTGGAATCATACCCAATTCGGCAATATATTTGAGCAGCGAAAAAAATTGGAGCAACAAATGTGCACTTTACAACATAAGATTATTATGGAGGGGCGAACAGAAGACAGAGCGCACCAGGAGCAGATCCTTTGGACTGAAATCTAGACACGCAGACATCAAGAAGAAACTCTGTGGCGGCAGAAGTCTCGCATTCGTTGGCTAAAGGAGGGGGAGAAAAACATCAAGTTTTTCCACAGATCCACAATCCAAAGAAGGATACATAATAATATAGCATTCATCAACAATAGGCAAGGGGAAAAATTAGAAAAGCATGAAGAAATGGAAAAGGAATTCTAGGAACACTTTCAGGAAATCCTTAAGGAACCACCAGAAAGCAGAGATCAGGCTATTAAAAAAATTACACAACTCATCCCTAAAATAATTACGGAGGACCACAACAAACAACTGCTTCAATCCATCTCAATGAAAGAAGTGGAAGAAGCCATGGCTCAAATCAAAGATGGTAAAGCACCCGGTCCTGACGGGTTCACAGCTAATTTTTTTCATGAATTTTGGGAGCTGGTTAGCACAGAGGTTTGGGAATTAGTGGAGGAATCACGAACAATGCATTGGATTCTCCCTTCGCTTAACTCCACCTTCTTAGCGCTAATTCCCAAAGGGGCTGAGTCAAACACGCCCGACAAATACAGGCCTATTGCACTATGTAACATCATCTACAAACTTATTTCCAAAGTCTTGGCCAATAGGCTCAAACCCATTCTCCCTCTCCTCATCTCGCAGGAGCATATAGGTTATGTAGAGGGGAGACAAATAATGGACGGCGTAATTCTCTCAAACGAAGTGATTCATTCACTGAAGCTTCTAAAAAAGCCAGGTATGATTCTGAAGCTTGATCTTTCAAAAGCATTTGATAAACTCAGCTGGTCTTATATACAACAGATGTTACTGGCGTTTGGCTTTAATGCAACTTGGGCTAGATGGATCATGAACCTCATCTCTTCACCCAGATTCTCTATCCTGCTCAATGGTTCTCCCTCCAAGTCCTTCCGCCCCTCTCGTGGAATCTGTCAACGAGACCCCCTCTCCCCTTTTATTTTTGTTCTAATGGCTGAAGGCCTCAACCGTCTGCTCCACTCAGCTATCTCCTCTCAAACCCTGAAAGGCATTTCTCTACATGGTCTTCACCCTTTGTCTCACCAACAGTTTGTTGATGACACCATGCTCTTCGGACACCCTTCATCTCAAGAAGCCTCTACCTTCAAAGATCTGCTTTCTCTCTTTTCTGAAGCCTCTAGCACCTCTATCAATGCCACTAAATCCCACTTATTCTTCTTTCATACTCCAGCCTTTACTCAAAGAAACATAGCAAGAATTTTGGGATACTCCATTGCAACGCTCCCTTCGAAATAACTAGGAACTCCTCTCCTGGACTCAGCCATTAAAAATGCCTCTTGGAGAACCCTCATAGACACGCTGGAATCTAGGCTCTCCTCATGGACTTTTCGCTCGCTCAATATGGCCAGCAGACTTATCCTCATAAAAACCGTTCTCCAGGTTATGCCCCTATATCTCTTTTCTGTTTTAGCTGCCCTAAATGGGTTCTTAAAAGCATCCGTAATCTGCAGAGAAACTTTTTGTGGGGATCCTCTGGTCTCAATAGGAAATG
>APFE031627690.1:37521-58169 GCA_000404065.3 Pinus taeda | reverse complement strand
AACAGAAGCAGAGTATGTTGTTGCTACAGAGGCTAGTAAAGAAATGATTTGGATACAAAGGTTTATGGGTGAATTGGGTAAGGAGCATGATATGGGCACGTTATACAGTGATAGTCAAAGTGCCATACATCTTGCAAAGAACTCAGCATTTCATTCTAGGACAAAAAATATACAGCTCAAATACCATTTCATACGATCAGTGTTGGAAGATGGAGAGTTGAAGCTGGAAAAGATACACACTAGCCAGAACCCTGCAAATATGCTAACAAAAGTTGTAACCATGGAGAAACTAAGAATATGCTCAGTTTCAGTTGGTCTTCAAGGATGACGATGAAGATGAGAAACAGCCAGGTCCAAAGAGGAGTCATTGTCCAGCAAATGGAGCAGCGGTGGAGTTGTTACAATCAGTCTCCAAGTGGGAGATTGTTGGGTGTGGAACCTGATTATCTTCTATATTCAAAAGTACCACCACATTGGACCCCAATTCAAAATGGAGGCGGCACCACTGCCCGTAAAATATTCGCCTGCAGGGGGGGTCCAGGGGAGGCGGCTGCGACCTTTGGGAGTCCCCCCCTAGCAGGGGGTTTTGGAGGCAGCGCCCCCGAAGCTAAAAACAGCTGTAAAATTGCCTTGTAAAATTATAGTAATTTCTAGTCAATCTGGGCCGTTCATTAGGCAGATAATCTAACGGTAGAACTTATGTTTAGTTTAGGGTTGTTTGCCCTAGAAGGCAACCCCTCTCTTTGTATGAGAGTGTTGTATTTGAGGCTGTGAGATAGATGTGTATTCTGTGTGAGCAAGAAACAGAGAGGTGAGACTGTGAGAGAAGACAGAGGATATTACAGTGGATTTGTTGTAGGTTGTGTCTCTTCATTTTGCTGGATAATAGAAAGGAAGGACTGGTTGTTCGAGGTGGACGTAGCCCAAACTGGGTGAACCACGTATATCTATGTCTCTCTTGTTTTGTGCGTTTTCTGTGTTTATATTTCTGCAATATTTTATGTGTTCCATTGCTCGTAATATATATAATATTCTAACAAAGGATCCTAGAACATGGATACTACAGATGGAGCAATTTTTCGATCTCCATAATGTGCAAAACACACAAAAGGTACATATTGCAAATTTATATTTGGAACCAAATCAGCTTGTATGGTATCGATGGCTTTGCTCTCGTAAACAAATTGTCACTTGGGCAATTTTTACAGAAGAAATGGTAGCACATTATGAGGAAACAAAAATTAACACCTTTTTTAGCCAATTGATAAATCTCAAACAAAAGGGTTCAATGATGGAGCACATTGAGGACTTCAAAAAATTGAACATAAGGGTAAAAGATATTCCAGAGCAGCATAGGATTGATGTGTTCATAGGGAATTTAGAGGACAACATCCAACATGAGGTTTGCCTTTGGGAACATGATTCATTGGAGAAGGCATTCAGGATAGCAAGAAAAATGGAAAGAAAAATTATGGCAACCAGGAAACCTACCACTCACAACTATAAAGATTGAAGTGTTGTTGTCCCTAACCTTCCACAACCTACAAGGTTGACACCACAACAATTGGAAAAAAAGGAGCAAAAGGGCTTTGTTACAGTTGTGATAGCAAAAACAATAAAGGTCATAAGTGTGCTGAGAGGAAATTATTCTACATAGATTGTGAAGAGGAGGAAGAAAAGGAACAAGAAATGTCAAAAGAAGAGGATATATTCCAGGAACAAACCCTAGATAAAGAAGAAATGAATCCAGCCATATCTTGTAATGCATTGGCTGGAATTACCACTCCTCAAACTATCAAGATAGAAGGACATATCAAGAAGAAAAAATTAATAGTGTTGATTGATTTAGGAAGTACCCATAATTTTATTCATTGTAAGATAGCAAAGCAATTGAATTGCTTCCTATATCCAGCACTAGAGTTTCAAGTGATGGTTGCAAGTGGAGGAACCATAAATTGCTCTGGAAAGTGCCATAATATCAAGCTATCCTTGGGAGAATATGTATTTAATAGCCCAATGCTTTCCATTCCAATCGGTGGTACCGATGTTGTACTAGGAGTCCAATGGCTATAATCCTTGGGTACAATAGCTTTTAATTTTCAAGAAATTTTCATGAAATTTTGTGCGGAAGGAAAGGAAGTTGAGTTAAGGCGTATTACAGGGAAACCGAGAAAGATAATCAGTGCTAACGGTATGACAAAGCTTCTAAATAAGGAACAATGAGGTGTAATTACACAATTATGTTTGCTAGAGGTTCCCACATTGAAATATTCTATTTATCCATATCTCCAAAAAGTCTTGGACAATCATTCCAAGGTATTTGAGACTCCCAAAGGTCTTCCACCTATTCATGATGATGATCATGCTATTCATTTGATTCCAGGAAGTGTTCCTCCAAACATTAGGCCGTACAGATATTCCTATGCCCAAAAGAGTGAAATTGAACGTATGGTTGCATAAATGCTAGAGGATGGTATAGTTCAACCTAGTCAAAGTTCTTTCTCTGCTCCAGTAGTATTGGTGTAGAAGAAGGATGGATCATGGTTCATGTGTCCGTATTATAGGGAGCTCAACAAGATCACTATTAAAGATAAATTTCCCATTCCTATCATTGATGAATTATTGGATGAATTGCATGGATCAATTTACTTCACCAAGTTGGATCTTTGTTCAGGATATCATCAAATCAGAATGAGGATTGAAGACTTTCGAAAAAAACATTTAGAACTCATGACAGTCATTATGAATTTTTGGTCATTCCTTTTGGCCTTACCAATGCACCTTCTAGATTTCAAGGTTTGATGAATTCCATTTTCAAACCCTTAGAAAATTTGTGTTAGTATTTTTTGATGATATACTAATCTACAGCAAGTCTTGGAAGGATCATGTTGAACATGTTGATAGGGTGCTCCAACTATTGGAGGAGAAACAATTATATGCAAAAAGCTCCAAATGTTTCTTTGGAGTAGAAAAGGTGGAATATCTGGGTCATAGTGTATCTCATGAAGGTGTTAAGGTAGACCCTAGCAAAATTAAAGCCATTAAGGAATGGAAAATCCCCACATCCATAAAGCATTTACGAGGATTTATTGGGTTGACAGGGTATTATCACAAGTTTGTTAAGAAATATGGGAGAATAGCAACACTTCTAACAACATTATTGAAGAAAGATGCATTTTCATGGACTCCAGAAGCAACAAAGGCCTTCGAACATCTTAAAGAGGCAATGTGCCAAGCACCGGTCTTAGGTACACCGAACTTCACAATAACCTTTATTGTGGAATGTGATGCTTCAGGAAATGGAATTGGTGCTGTTTTAATGCAATATGAAAGACCCATTTCTTTCGAAAGTCGTCCAATCAAGGGAAAGTATTTACACAAAGCTATTTATGAGAAGGAAATGTTGTCAATACTACATGCACTTAAGAAATGGCAACCCTACTTAATGGGAAGACACTTCAAGGTAAAAACAGATCATGAGAGCCTTAAATACCTTTTAGAAGAAAGATTACCCTCTGAAGAGCAACAAAAATGGGTCACAAAGATGTTGGGTTATGACTTTGAAATCATCTACAAAATAGGGAAGCAAAATGTTGTGGCAAATCCACTCTCAAGAAAGGATGAGGATATGGAAGCATTGTTGTGCGCCATTTCTATTATCCAACCAGATTGGATAAATGAAGCAAGGGAGTAATGGAAGAATGAAGAAGAAGTGTGGGCACTCATTCGAAAGTTACAACAAGATCCCAGTACATATGATACATTTAGCTGGAAAAATGATTCATTATGGTACAAAGATTGCTTATACCTATGTAAGAATTCCCAAATCAAACAAAATATTCTTATGGAATTGCACACTTATCCCCTAGGAGGGCACTCAAGATTTTTAAAACTTACCACAGGGTTAAGAAGGAATTTTTCGGATGGCCTTAAATCAAATATTCAAAAGTTTGTGGCGGAATTTTTGGTTTTCCAACCAAATAAAGTTGAAACAATTAAGACCCCAGGTCTATTACAACCTTTATCCATTCCAAGCCAACGATGGGAGGATATTTCAATGGATTTTATGACTAGTTTACCCAAGTCCGAAGGAAAAAGTGTCATCATGGTGGTAGTTGACAGACTTACCAAGTATGCACACTTTTGTGAATTATCACATCCATTTAAAGCCAATACATTTTCTATTTCATTTATGGAAATAATTCAAAAGATACATGGAAACCCAAAGATTATTGTAAGTGACAGAGATCCCATTCTCACTAGAAATTTTTGGATATAATTATTTTCTTGTCTCGGTACTCAGATAGATCATAGCTCATCTTATCATCCTCAATCTGATGGGAAAACTGAGATAGTAAACAAATGTTTGGAAGGATATCTTCGTTGCTTCGTATCTGATAAACAATGGGTCAAATGGTTTCCTCTGGCTGAATGGTGGTATAACACTTCCTTCCATACTGTAGCAAAAATGACCCCATTTATGGCACTTTATGGATATCATCCACCATCCATCAAATAATATTTAAGAGAAAATTCTAAGGTTCAAGCAGTGGAACATCACATCAAGCATAAACAACAAGTTCTCCAACTCTTAAAGGATAACCTCACGTTGGTGCAAAATAGAATGAAACAATAGGCAGATCAACATCGTAGAGAAAGAAGTTTTGATCTAGGTGACTGGGTATTCCTACGGCTACAACCATATAAACAAATGTCCCTCAAGCAAGCTAACAAGGATAATAAATTATCACCAAAATATTATGGTACGTACAAGGTGTTGCAAAATATTGGTACTATGGCATACAAATTGGAGCTTCCTATAGCTTCTCGAGTGCACCAAGTTTTCTATGTTTCATGTTTAAAGAAGGTTGTAGGTGACAAGCTCCCAGTTCAAACAATATTTCCATAACATGATGAGGAAGGAAAAATCATATTGGAACCAGAAGCAGTCACAGAAACAAGAAATTGACAACTACGAAATCAATCAATTTCAGAGTATCTCATCAAGTGGAAGAACTTATCCACTGAAGATTCCACATGGGAGGATGATAATTTTATACAAAATCATCCAAAACAACTCAAGCATTAAGGACAATGCTTTTCGGAAGGAGAGGGGCATGTTAGGCGCCTATAATACTAGTGATTCCCCCATTACTATTGTCATTGTATCACTTATTGTTATTAGTGTGCCCCTATTGTCCCCATATTGTTATTAGTATGCCCCATAGAAACCCACTATTGTTATTCTTGTGTCCTTATATTATTATTGTTATGTTGGCTTGATTATATTGTGACCCCTTAGACTCCTACATATAGAAGGGAGGTTTAGTCATTTTTATCATCCAAGAATTGTTCATTTGTGTAATGTAAAGGAGGTTGCGCCCTCGAAGAGGCTGAATTATAAGGCATTGATCTATCTTTTCTATCTTTTTGTGAGCTGGTTTCCTAACACTTCCAGACATTTGTTTACTATCTTATTTTTCCCATTAGATTGAGGATGATAAGATGAGCTATGATCTAATTGACTACCAAGACAAGAAAATAATTATGTCCAAAAATTTCGAGTGAAAATGGGATCTGTGTTGCTTACAATAATCTTTGGGCTTCCATGTAGCTTTTGAATTGTTTCCATAAATGCAGTAGAAATTATACTGGATTTAAATGGATGAGATAATTCACAAAAGAGTGCATACTTTGTAAGTTTGTCAACTACCACCATGATGACACACTTTCCTTAGGACTTGGGTAAACCTGTGATAAAATCCATTGAAACCTCATCCCAAAGTTGGCTTGTAATGGATAAAGGTTGCAATAGACCTGGCGTCTTAATTGTTTTAATCTTATTTTGTTGGCAAACCAAACATTTTTCCACAAACTTTTGAATATATGATTTAAAGCCATCCCAAAAAAAAATCCTTCTTAACCCTGTGGTAAGCTTTTAAAAATCCTGAGTGCCCTCCTAAGGGAGAGGTGTGTAATTCCATAAGAATGTTTTGTTTGAGTTGGGAATTCTTATATAGGTATAAGTGATCTTTGTACCATAACGAATTACTTTTCCAGCTAAATGTATCAGAATATATTGGGATCTTGTTGTAAGTTGATGAAACATTTACTTCCAAAAACTCTAAAGTGTTTTACAGTAGGAGGCTTACCATACCAGAGTTCATATGGAGTTGATCACTATTTACCTGAACATTATATTTTTTGAGAATAGTCATGGAAGAAAATGCAGCTTCACCCCAGAATATTGCAGGAGTTTCAGATTCATCAAGCATAGCTCGAGCCATTTTTTGAACTGTTCTATTCATTCTTTCCACTATGCCATTTTGTTGAGGAGTTTTGGCGACTGAGAACTACCTTTTTATTCCATTTTGTTCACAAAAATCAAAAAAATAATCTGATATGAATTCTCCCCCTCGATTAGATCTGAGACATTTGATTTTTCGATATGATTCATTTTCAACTAAAGCTTTGCAGGCTCTAAACTTTTCAAATGCTTCATATTTATGCTTTAGTAGACCTATCCAACACATTCTAGGAAAATCACCAATGAATAAAATAAATTATTCTTCCCCACGTGGTGACTTTTTCCTTGTTGGTCCATATAAATCAGTGTTGATGAGTTCAAGAGGCTTACTTGCTGATCCTTCTTTTTCACTGAAATGAACTCTAGTTTGCTTACCGACTTGACATGGTTTGCATATGGTATTTTCTGGAATGTTGATTTCTGGAAGATCACGAACCGCCTTGAGCCTGCATTCTTTTCTTATTTGAGAAAAGCTTATATGCCCCAACCTTCTGTGCCATAACCAGTTTTCATCTGTTTTGCTTAGATAGCATTTTTTTTGTCCTCCTTTGAGTATGTATAAATTGTTTGGAGTTCTTGTACCTTCGATTATGGTCTTTCCTGTATTAAGCTCACAAACCACACATCTGTTTGATCGAAACACAACTTCATTTCCTTGATCAAACATTTGACTGACACTCAACAACCTATGTTTTAAACCATCAACATACATGACATTTCCAACCTTAAACTTTTCTTTCAAATAAACTGAACCTTTACCTTTACTGATGGTTGGTGTGTCATTTCCGAAGGGGACATTATTTTCCTTTTCTAAAGCATTATATGAATGAAGTTTCTCTTTATCACCTGTCATGTGTTTGGAGCATCCGTTGTCAATGTAACATTGATTCTCTTGTCCTTCTGAAAACAGAGTTATGCCACATCTTTTTTATTGAAATTCCTTCTTTCTCCATACCTTGGAATTTGATGATGTTTGCTCCTTTTGAAGTGTTGGAAGAAATTTTCTCCTACATTCAGATTCTTCATGACCAAAGTTATTACAAAACAACATTCAATTTCATCTTCAAGAGGAGAAATGTTATTATAGGAAATTTTCTTGATTCCTGTTACACTCCTTTGATTTCATGCTTCTCTAGTCATGATAGTTTTGTAAGCAACACATTGAGCAGCCTTATGCCCAAAGTTATGTCATGAAAAGCATTTTCCATTAAATAAGTTTTTGTGATCATAGAATCTTTTGGAATTGTTTACCTTTTGGTTGATGCTTCTATTGATGTTCATCCTTGGAGTAAATTGAGCATGATTTAGCTGATGAGTACTTTTAGGCTTTTGCTAATGAGTGACATATAGTTCATTGGTCTTCGCTGCATCAAGATAGCTTCTGGTGGAGGCTGACAGCTTTTGTGATTGGGATGACTCTTTAGTATATCCAAGACCTGTCTTTATAAGAGGAGAACGTTGAACCTTGATGATTTCATTTAAAGTTTTTGATCCTTTAGCAAATCTAACATTAAGATATCTTGTCTTCTCTAGTTCTTTTCTTAGACCCACAACTTCACATTCTATTTTTTCATTGTGCTTTTCTCTTTCAGTGAGTTGATGTGTCAACGTGTCTATGATCATATTATTTCTTCCAAATAGATTTTGAGTTTTGTGATTTCTTAAAGAAAGTCTTCCTCTTCTAAGGCATCCAAAAAATCATCATTATCATAAACCATGATTAGTTTATAATCTTGTTTAGTTTCATCTTCATCACTATTAGATAATCCATCACTGTCTTCATGAGTATAGTAACTTCTTCTATTAACAACCTATTTTTTGTTACCTTTTGCATATTCCTTTCCTTTTTCATGACTATATTTATGAGGACATTTTGCAGCATAATGGCCAACTCTACCACAAGCAAAGCATTTGAACGGTAGCTTACTCTAAATCTTCAGGAACCTCATTGAAGCTTCTTGACAAAGTTTACCTCATCTTCTTCTTCTGAAATATATCCTAATTCATTGCACTCTTTCTTTTCTTTTCCCTTTGCTAAAGCTTTGAAAGCAGCTTCTCTTATATTTGATGGACCTCCTTCCTCATTTCAAAGGTAGTTAGAATTCCATGAAGTTGAATAACAGTAATAGATTGAAGATCCTATTTTTCTTCAATGGAAGATACTTTTGAATCAAATTTCTAGGACAAATATCTCAAAATTTTCTCTACTAAAGTAGCCTCCTTTATCTCTTCACCCAGATTCTTCATACAATTAACAATCTCATCTACATGTAAAAGGTAACTAGAAATACTTTCTTCACTATGCATCTTAAGTGTTTCATATTGAATTCTGAGTGTTTGGAGCTTAGCACGTTTTATCTGGGAGTCTCCTTCATAGCTCTGGATGATTTTATCCCATATCTCTTTGGTTTCCTTGAGCTACATGACTTTGACAAATTCTGATTCTGAAAGACTTCGCAGTAAAGTATTGATTGCTTTGGCATTGTTTTTGTATAACTTCTTACCTGTTGTATATGTAGGTATTGCTACAGGAAATTAATATCCTCCTTCCACAATTTCCCAAACATCGGCTCCAAGCGACTGAAGATAGGCTCTGGTTCTTATTTTCCAATATACCAAGTTGTTCCCATTGAAGATTGGTGGTATGATATATCCCATGCCTTCGTGATTGTTCATCTTGAAATATCTCCCTTCAAGCGATCAAGCTTCTTCTGAAGGACCTGCTCTGATACCAATTGTTGGAAATAATACTGAGAGAGGACGTGAATCAGTATTTACAATTCAATAATATTTCATTTCCCAAAAATATTTATATATGCTACTTCAGTGAAGTGAACTTGTGTGTGCACGCTACTGTGGTTAGAGAAACCAGCGTATACCCAGAGAACTTATGATTTAGTCAATTTATCCTGTGTTGATCTTTAATCAATGCATCAGTAACTTATTATACAGTAACTAAGTGTAGTAATAACATAATGAACCATCACACATAAGCAACGCACAATAACACCAAGATTTAAGGTGGAAACCCAATGCAGGAGAAAAACCACCTGTTGTTGTCATCTCAATCTTCTTTTAATATAAAGAAAATCTATTTACAATCTTGTATTGGTGAAGGCTCAAACCAATACATAGGCACTCACCTGTAGAAGGCTACAACCTTCTCTTGTTTTCTAGCTTCTACTGGAAGGGAGCTACAACCCCTCAGCTCTTGTACTATCTAATGTGTTTACTAGTATGTAGGCGCTGGCCTACAGAAGGCTATGACTTTCTCTCTTCTTCTAAGGACTATGTTTCATTAATTTTCATATTGAATGCTCCTGGTACACAACAACACAATATGAAGGCCTTTTGTCATCAAATTTTCACACTGGACCCATCAAAACTTTGAAACTCAAATTGCATCAACCAACATTTAGTTAATCTAAATAGTGAGATCATTGTCACCAGAATATTGTGTTGGACCCAGAAACCTACATCATCACTCAGAACCAGCTGCAACTTCAAAATTCATACATCATAATGTATATGCTACTTTACTGAACCCAACCTGCATGTATATGCTACTTCCTTTAACCAAACCTGTGTATACCTTCAAAACTACTGAAACATAAAACTTCATAATCAAGTATGTACCAACCAGCAATATTCTGAACATCTACTGTCAATTTACAGAGCTCTAGATAGTCAGTAGCAGAGATAACCCTTCTCACTTAAAAAATCAATCAATCAGACACAAAACAACTTATGCATTTAGTTTTACATTCAGATCTAGGAATACTTCATTGGCATACAGCACTAAAATAGTAGCACTAATCAAATAGATTAGTCGTTTATGAAGAATAGTATTTTCTTTGCATACGCTACTTGGAAGAGTCAAACCTGTGTGTATACGCGCCTTTACAGAGGCGAACCATTGTATAGATCTGCAAATATTAACTCACAACTTCGTTGTTATTCCAAACTTCAGACATACCCAGTTCATGACATTTAAAGAATAAAACATGTGTAAGCAATTAGATCTAGCCCAACCAATATCAGATCATTCAATGATAATTCATCTCAAGTCTCATGATCCTGATCCAACATTGAATTCATGGTGCACAAAATATATCACAATCATAACCCCTACAACATAAAATATACTTCAGATAGAAGTATTTCTAATAAACCCTTTCACTTTCACTCCTGACCCTTTGATCTTCTCCTCCTTATATATTTTTTGCCTTCCTCAATACCTCGGACCAAAACAACACTTAAAGCTTGTGGTATTCTTGGACAGGATCAAATAATCATTACTCCACTCAATATTGTGGGCTAATACCATGGTATTAACCCTTGGTATTCTTTACTCTTGAATTTTCTTGATTTTCTAACCCATACGCGCTTTTCCTCTTGTGAAAGTGTGTGCATACATATACGCTCTTTTTGTTCCATGAACTTGCGTGTATATGCTTCTTTTTCAAGCTTAACCTGCGTATATAGCTTAAACTATTTGAAAACATCCTTTTCCTTCAACTTCTTGATTCTAATCAGTAGACCTTTGTTCCAACTTCCTATTCTTTTGTACCACTACCCTGTTACCTCTGAATTGACCTGTTACACTGTGAGTTGCCTTTTATCAAATCTGAACTGACCTATGAGTGAGTTGCCATCAAGAAAAACACCTGTATCATAATTCCAACATTAACCACACAGTGTAATCGTGGTTGAATTAGATTATTTGGAATGAAATTAGTTAACCACGTTGTTAAATCGTGGCTTGATTGACAATGAAATGAGAATAATAAAAAATCAAAAAATAGGCCTGTATGTTGAAATGCATCTTGAGATGTTAACAACAAAGATTTGAAGTTAATTAAAATTGCTATGTATCGCAATTCAAAATGTAATAAGGTCTTATGACAAGACATATTTTGTCGTAATGAAATACAAACGACACATGAGTGAGCAGCCATGATTCACCCCACCCGAATCAATGGTGCGGAATCGTAATCGCCATCCCCCCTACCCTCCCCCCGCAATCCTCTCTGACTTTTAATCATGAGGGGGACTTCGAAAAGGTGGAAAGTGCTTTACCATGATGGGTGACATGGTGGCTTCCCAGGTGCTTCACACCTGTGCCCCCCCCCCCCAAAAAAAAAAAAAAAAAAAATCACAAACCCTCCCCCCCTTTGAAACCCACCTTTTCCTCTGCATCCCATTTACCCTTGCGACTATTGACTTCCTCCCTCTCCCATCAATTTCCCTTCCGCCAGGTGGCCTCCCATCCACACCTCGCTTCGATGCCAAGCCACATCAACCTCTTAACCCCACTCAACCCCAATACATTACTTCCAACTATCCTTCCACCACCTCAGTATCAAGCCATTGGTCAATTAATTTCTACCCATTCCCACAACAACAGACCTGCTCCTCTAACCGTTAAATCACAATGGTACATCATTTTCCCTATATTAACCACTAAAACTCTTTTATCCACCTTTCCATTGTTGTCTCAAGTTTCTAATTATATCAAGATTGTTAGAGTGTCCCGCCTGCACACCAGAATCTGTTGCAGTGCCAAGTCAACATAACCTTCCACTGCTACAGTAATCTAGACCACCATTGCAACTGGAGTGTCCAGCCAAATACCAATCCGCTTCCAATTACTGACTTGTGATCATGTTCCTGGGTAATTCGAATCTTTGATTTCATTTCTCTTCTATCATGGCACCTAAAGTAAAATCTAAATCCACATATGACAATCCCATGCTACCCCCTATCCTAGACCTAGACCATCAACCCTGGTCCCTTGGTCAATTAGCAATAGAAAATTTCTAAAACCAATTATGAATTCGATCTATACGAACTTCAAAACTGGTTAAAGAAAAACTTCTTAGACCAGAGTGATGAGTTGAGACTTTGGGACCCTCTCTTGCCCCAGTTCATTTTTCCCCAGACACACCACTTCCCTAAATTTGTCTCTTGGTGTCAGTTTAGATATATTCCTAGTTAAAGGGCCATTGTGGCCCAGAATGGAGACAATTTTTCCACCATAACCCATGACTCAATCAACCAAATGCTGCAACTCCCAAATGTTGTCTCCCTAAAGCAATTTCCAGTAGATTCCCTCATTGAATTCTACAAGAACCTCACCTTTGCACAAAGAGCCAACATTTTTGAAACTTTTCTACCAAAAGATGCCCAATTACCTAAGAAGGATCCCCCATATTCATCCTCTATGTTCCCAAAGATTACCAAGCAAATAATTTCCATTGTTTCATGTTTACTGGGCTACCAATCTGATTAGTGGGTTGATGAGGTCATTATTGGTTCTTTATTAGTCTTTACAACTGGTGAAAAACCCTTTATTTTCAATTAAAGTTAGTTTCTTGTAGATGCAATCCATGATTAGTTCCTAAATTTCTCTACTAAAGGAAATTTCAAATATGCTTCAGTACTTGTTTATCTATTTCTTTATCATCAAGTAGACAGGTTTCAGTTTCCCATGCAAAAATTGGAGGAGCAAGGCAATGCTCAATCAGTAATTCATTGGAATTATTTGATGAGGAAGCATTCCAGTGAGTTTACCTTCAGTGATTTTGTAGATCAGTTCTTATATATAGTTGCTTGCTTGTTGAACATGATGTGGAGCCTAAAATAGGACCAGGGATACAAGAAATTATGCATCTCAATGAGCAGACTAAGATAGGAAAATGGTAATCGTACCAAAACTATACTGAGATCAGAGTTTATGGGTGTGAATTTCCACCATACATGCTCCTAAAAAAAATTCCCATGAGGATATTCTCATTAGAATATATATGACAGATGATACACATGGATGGTCTCCATTTTTTTGCAACAAAGAAGAAGTCTCAATTTAGAATCAAGGCACGGGTTGGACCATTTATATGTAACACCAGGGCAACAAATAAGGATGCATATTTTCTCCTTAATAAAATGAATTTCAAGTTAAGTTTCACCTGGTCATATAACCCTTTTGGCATCATTTCCAAACTGGGAGTGGAGTAGAAAACCACTCCCTATACTCACACTCCTAGACCAGAGATAGAGAATTTTATGAATCAAAGTCAGTGGGAGGACAATAAGCTACAAGAGGCAGAAGAATAGGTGATATCCACAACTACCTCACAGACTCCAGTACCTAAAGAAAAACAAGACAAGAGGCCAAGGGAGGATGATTTCCCTTCAGTGACAAAGATTAGAGTCAAAGAGTTTATGGTATACAAGAAGAAGCAAAAGACTAAACCTAAACCATTTTTTTGTAGGAGGACGATGAGCAAGCCACCATAGTCCTAAAAAACCCTCATGTTTCTATAAGGGAAGAATATATACTCATAGGATCTCCCTCTTCCTCAGTTTCCCAAGATCCGTAGATACAGCTCAAACAACAGAGTTGGTTCAGGACCCGGCTAAACCAAACATTTTTTCCAAATTATAAGAAATCAAGAATAAAAATGAACTACTCAAGGCCACCACATACTCCCAATTCTGGAAGAAAACAGCCTCCTCACAACATAGGCTTATTTCAGCATTTGACATAGAAAAGCGGAAAATGCAAATTGCATTCCTTCAAGCACAAGTCCCATTTCCAAAGACTCCAGCTGATTACAAGAATTCCATATTTTCTTATGATGTCAACCAGATTCACCCTATTGACCAAATGGACATGCATAAAAAAACTGGTGAGATGTTGTACTCTACTTTGACCAATACTTCCATGACAGCATCCAAATTGCATACCTCAGTCAGCAACATACAATCTCAATCAAAACTTGAAATATCTCATCTCTCACCAAAGACACAAAGATTAAATCACTAGAAGACCTAGTAATCAAGCTGGGCTATGATCCCAATGATGTAAAAGTATCAAAAGAAATTGTGAGGAGAAAGAATGCATACATAGAAGAATTGAAGAAGTAGCTCAAGTTTCCCTCTATAGAAGACTCTTAAACTAGGGAAGTTGGGGACCTTCAGAAGCAAAAGGAGGACATGTTTAATATTATAATTGAACAAAATAGCCAGATTAAGGACACGGAGGTTGAGATGGAAAGACTGTTGAAGGAAAAGGAGTAGTCATCACGTCTAGCAATAGTTCCGCTAACAGCAGTCCCCATTTTGGTTGCAACAATGGTAGGAGCGTCTACATCGACAACTACAGAAGCACAAACCATAGATTCCTTAAATGAGATGATTAAAGATATGGAAGGTTTGTCCATCCAGGGGTAGGAAATTGAAAAATTAAAGGCCTAACTCAAAATTTTACAGGAGCATAAATTAAAAATAGAAAATTCATATGTAGCAAAACTACATAAATCTCATATGCTAACCCAAAAGTTTGACCAGTTGGAAAGTGAATCTACAATGGCAAAAACTTTGGCATAGGCAAAGTAGAAATAAATTAGGTCGTGACTGAAATATGGCCCTCAATTCAGATTATTTTTTAGCAGGAAGAGTTAATACAAAGATGAAAAGAGGTTGTTGCAGAGGTAAAAGTAGATTTGGGACAGACTCTTGGTGAAGTCGTGGCATTGATAGGAATTTTTAATTAAAAGACCAAAGAAAAATTAGAAGAATTCGAAATTCCAAATAGGACAGAAGAAATTTTGGAGGTAAGAAAGGTCCTCACTAAAAGGAACCTTATGCTACAGCTATAAAATAAGTGTCACATTATGGAGTCCAACATTCAGAAGTTTCATAGAAATTTTAATTTCCTTAATCACAAAGGATTGCCAGGATTAATAGGAAATGGGGATAAGCTTATTAGCTTAGAAGATTACCACCATAAATTATATACCATTGCAAGAGA
Source organism: Pinus taeda (assembly GCA_000404065.3). Classification (NCBI taxonomy): domain Eukaryota; kingdom Viridiplantae; phylum Streptophyta; class Pinopsida; order Pinales; family Pinaceae; genus Pinus; species Pinus taeda. The sequence continues at coordinate 43,047 of APFE031627690.1, read as the reverse complement.
TAAATCATAGTTTACCGACATCAAAGGAAGCATCACAGGGAAGGATTTTATGGAGGCATTGGGTTTTGACCTATTCATCAAACATGATATTAAACACTTATTTATCATCAAGCCTACATTTCAAACGTATATTGAGGTAGATGAGACCTACAAAAAGTTGGGAAAGTTTTTTATTCCAAGTGAATATCGATGGGATAAAATATGTGAACTACTTGGATAAAGCAGTTTTCACCTTCAACAACAAGACAATAGGATGGCACTTCTTCGGGCCCAGTCATTCATAGCGACCCTCAAAGATAGTGCCAGCAGCTTCAGCAGTTTTAGGTCTCCTATATTTTTGTTCTATTTATGTAAAAAGTTTTGATATATTTTGTAAAAAATATTGATATTTCCAATCAAGATATTTTGTTATAATTTGTATAAATACTTCAGAATTCAGAGTATTAATGTTGAAACTTGTGTGGAAAAAGAATAATTTTTTATGTAAATTTGTTCATTGTGCTCAAGTGATTAATTCTTAGAATACATAAATTTGTTTTGGGATTCCTATGTCAGGCTCATTGGTGAAGTTTTCTCTCATGTTAATGTGTTTTTTCTCTGCCATCACATCTGCTTTCCTTATCTATTTTGTTCAAAGGAAAATAAGAAATTGAATTTGTTTAATTGCACTCAATTATGGCTTATGAACAATAATTGATGTTTTCCAGCTGATTTTAAATATATAATTCTTAAATTATCTATGTTTAATTGATCCTTAATATTTTCCTATTTCTCACTTCACAAAGCTCATAAGATCTAATAGTCTGGAATACAGAAACCTCCTTCAGTTTCGAAAAATGTGTCATGGATGAGGAGATAAAGGCTCTGTCCCACGTGCCATTTTCAGGGATCCTAAACCTAAAAACAGGGAAACATGTTCCCTAATTTCTAGGGTTTGTCTTCAGCAGTTAGATGACCACGTGGGAGGCTTCATCAAGTTCGACTTCATGGATTCTTAGGTGTCAAAGAATGTTTTAAATGTTTAGATAAGGTTGTTGTAATCATGATGAAGAGATAGAATCCTAATTGTCTTAGGTCTCTAAAACTGCTAGTTAGCAGTCAGTTGTATATATTAGTTAGTTTTAAATGTTAATAGGTGTCATCATAGAAAGGGGAATTCGACTTTACCTCATGCTAGAAGAGTAATCTCAATCAGGTAGAAGAGCTCTATAAATAAGAGAAAGAGCAATGTACAAAGGGTTGGAAATTTATTGAAAAAGCTCTGATATTTGGCTTATGTAAAGACTCTTTTAGTAATACAAGTTTAGCTTTGCTTCTCAGGATTCATGAGGGATTTGATGTTTCAGAATATGTTGTGTTATTCTTTCCCTAATATTTGTAGTGGTATGAATGTATAATCACTCAGAATTCACTGAATGTGCTCTGACTTCCTGTATACATTCATAGACTGTGTGGTCCCATATCTTCTTGGTATGTTCTGAATGTCTTGAATGTTGAATGCCCTGACTTCTATGTAAGGTTAAAACCATTGTTATACTGAAATGATGTTGACTCCATAAGCCCAATGGATAGTTGCTAAATTTGTTTCCTCCATTCATATTTTTCAAAGTTGTTCTACAAGAGTTAGCCATCTTATCTTTAATCAAAATCATTAATCCATTTAGAGAGAGCCCTCTCAGGTTGAGGAGGCTAAGCCTCAGCCTAAAGTAGGTTTGAAACAGTTACTTGAAGTCTTCCTGGTCTGCAGCCTTCCAGGGTCTGATTTTGAGATAACAGAATGAGAGTAGAATTACACTAGACAATGACTCAGAACCTTTTTGACAACCAAAAGATGTCAAATTTTATTTGAAAACATAATAAGTTGACCTAGGAATCTATTAACAATATGAAAAGAGTAAATTTGATCACTGAGACTAAAGGACACTAACACCTATATTGCAAACTATGTAAATGAATAGGACATGATGAGAATAATTGTCGAGCTTATGAACTAATGATGGAACGTGGTGCTAAAACTTATAAAATGCAAGAAGAAGAACATGGACATGAAGTTAGTGGATAACAAGGTGGTTCAGGAGGCTACCAAGGAAGAGGTCGAGGTGTTGGATCTGGTCGAGGATGTGGACAGATCATTTTCTATAATTGTGGCCAAGCAAGTCATTTGGTGAGAGATTGTCACAACGCTATAGTGACATGTAAATATTGTAAATGCATTGACCATGTAATTGAAGAATGCCCTGTACTTATGGAAAAGATGTAAGAAAAAAGGAATCAACAGCCGACACAAAATATTCAAATGATGACTGCTGAAAGTAGGATCAGTGAACCTCAAATTAGTATTGTCACTATAAGTAGAGTTGCGACTGGAAGTGATAAAAAATATGAGAGGAAAGAATCTGAAAGTATATGGGTTATAAAAAAATGTTGAGAAAGCTCATATTTTTTATATTCAAAAGGAAAAGTAATTATTTATGGAAGCAAAGCAAAGCTTTATGGATGTTGTAGCTTCGACCTCTAGTGCACAGCCAAAGTAGAGAGCTAGCTACGATGTGTCATAAAATTTGACACAGAATCAAGCTTTGACACAAACCAAGCTTCGACACAAGATCGAGCTCTGACACAAGATGAGGATTCAGCAAATCAAGCAGGTATTTTAAATACTTTTCTACAAACTTGTATGAAATTATTAAGAGATCAAAAGGTAGTAAAAGGGCTTTAAGAGTTGATAGATTCATGTGCATCCAAAGAAACATTGTGAAGTGAGATGCGCACAATCAATAATTTGTATCGACAAAAGAGAACTAGAAGAGAGATGAGGCTTAGTGCGTAGATAGGAGTATATGAGATGGATCAAGTTATCCTGGATCTGGGATCTGATGCTAATGTCTTAACGAAATAGACATGGGAGTTAATGGATAAATCAAAGCTACAATGGTCACATATTCAGTTAAAGATGGCAAATCAGCAAAAGATCTTATCCTTAGGAAGACTACCAGGTGTAACAGTGAACAGTGAAGGCGTTTGCACTACTGTTGATTTTGAAGTAATAGAGATCGTTAATGACAATAACCCCTATCTTACATTTTCTTGGACTTGATTGGGCATTTGACAGTATGGCTATAATTAATCTGAAGAAAAGACAGATGATATTTGAAGGGAATAATATGAGAGCAATGGTCCCCTTGGATCCATCAAAAGGAGTAACATATGTAGAACTAGTTAGAGAAGAATATTGTGTGGTTGATAAAGATAATATTTATCAAATCATAGGAAAGGAACAAGATTGGTTTAACCCTACTACAGAAGGAAAGTTGACGTGGGAGCATGATAGCTCTTGTACCTTAGATTCAGAAGAAAAATTGGAAAACTCGCATAATAGGTTGCGTGAAGTATCCACGAGGCGTTGTGCAATAATTACCAAATCATTTCACTGTATGATATCTGAGTTATGTAATCTACCTTCTTATGATGGCTTAGGTGATATAAATAATTTTCTTGATGATTATGAAAAATAGATTCCAAAGAATCAAAGGTTGTTATCTTTGGATATAACCTTCAAAGCTACCCCTACTAGATGGTGGGGTGCACACAAAAAGAATATAGAAGGATGGTAGGAATGTCAAAGATTGATGTGGATAAGGATTGGACAAATAGAAACAGAAAAAAGAGATAAAATATGATGGTGAAACTAATCCTAGGAAACATATCCAGCTATGCACTACAACATGGAAGGTGATTCCACAGAAAGAATGGGTACATGGATTCATACATACATTAGAGACAATCCCAAAGAATTGGTACTTAGAAATAGAGCTTCGACATGGTACAATAAACTAGGCAGACATGGTTGGTGGCTTCATATTAACATTCATCTTTGAGGATGATTTCTCATACATAGATTTGGCCCTTCAGATAGTTAAGAAGAAGATTTTTGAGAATACAACCCCATTGACATGGAAACGACCTGATTGAGCTGCGTAGATAAAAAATGAACTAGAATGTTATAACTTTACTACAAAAGAAAAGGAAGACCCTCGCAACATCAACATAACAGAATCAAAAGGATACTGCAAAGTAAATGGACCTGAGTTAAAGATACTAGATATAACGAAACCACTAAATACCAATAAGGTGAACATAGGATCAGAGAAGGAACCTAAGTTTGCAACAACAGGAGACTATTGGGATGAAGCGATAGTTAGTAAAGTTACAGAGTTACTTCGTGAATACCAATAATTATTTCCCATTAAGTTTTCAGAGATTAAGGGTATAATAGGAGATCTAGGAGTCATGAAGAATCCCCTTAAGCTTGATGTGAAGCTAGTCAAGTAAAGACCTTGTAGGCTCAACCCAAAGTATAAGGAGAAAGTAAAGATAGAGCTTGATAATTTGATAGAAGAAAGAATTATTGAACCAGTAGAAGAATCAGAATGGGTGATTCCTATTGTGGTGCAAGAAAATAAGACTCAAGGAGAGATTAGGATTCATGTGGATCTAAGAAAGTTAAATGATGCATGCTTACATGATCCCTTCCCTACCCCTTTCATAGATGAAGTGCTAGACAATGTAGGCGGTCAAGAAGATGACTCATTTACAGATGGATTTTCAAGTTATCATCAGATTAGGATTACACCTGAAGACCATCATAAGACCACATTTGCTACAGAATGGGGCTCATTTCAATACACAATAATGCCTTTTGGGTTGAAAAAATCCCTTGCTATATTTTCTAGGGTGGTGGTTGTATCTTTTAAGGAATACATTCATAAGTTTTCAGAAGTATTGTTATGAAACCAGCTCAGAAAATATAGATCAACGCCTTAGAATTTAGCCTCTTCGAGGGGGAAACCTCCTTTACATTACATAATTTAACAATTCTTGGATGATACAAATGAAAAAACCTCCTTTCTATATATAGGAGTCTAAGGGATCACAATATAACCAAGTCGACCTAACAATAATAATAGAAAGGCACAAATATAACAATAGTGGAATTCTATGGGGCACAATAATAACAATAAGGAATACAATGACAATAGTAATGGGAGAATCACTAGTATTATAGGGACCTAACATGCCCCTCTCCTTCAAAAAAGTGTTGTCCTCGATGCTTGACTAGTTCTGGATGCTTCTGTATAGAATTCTCATCCTCCCATTTGGAATCTTCAACGGGTAAGTTCTTCCACTTGATGAGATACTTTGAAATTGATCAATTTCGTAGCTATTGAGTTCTTGTTTCTTTGAATGCTTCAGGTTCTAATATGATTTTTCCTTCCTCATCAAGTTCTGGCAATGTTGTTTGAACTGGAATATTGTCACCTATAACCTTCTTTAAGCATGAAGCCTAGACTACTGGGTGCATTCGGGAAGCTATAGGAAGCTCCAATTTGTATGCCATAGTACCTATATTTTGCAACACCTTGTACGGACCATAATACTTTGGTGATAACTTATTATCCTTCTTAGCTTGCTTGAGGGACATTTTTTTATATGGTTGTAGCCGTAGGAATACCCAATCACCTACAT
>APFE031627690.1:2012-25227 GCA_000404065.3 Pinus taeda | reverse complement strand
AACAATGCAGAATCAGAAATACATTGACCATACAATTGCATTCACAAATAACAAGATTCACAAATACACGATTATATGGAGGAAAACTTAAAGAACTTTATTAATAGTAGAAGAGATTACAACCCAGCTATTTGATCCAGCATCAAAGCCCTCTTCACCTCATGAAAAAGCAAGATCAACCAACAATACAATGTTCCTTCTCAAAGACAAACTAACAACACTTCTTTACAAATTACAAAATTCTAGCCTCTAGATCTCTCAGATGAGGGATCCATGTATAGATGTTTGCAAAGGGTGTGAGTCAGCTCTGGGTTTTTTATTAGTGTCATTCCATTTATATTTATTGGTTCCACTTGGAGATTTCTTGGATCTCTTTCGCATCCCTGGGCTAATTCAGAGAGGCAAGTGTCATAGAGGAAGTTTCTAGAAGATTCCATGAGCATCCACTTAGCAAACTGCTTCAAACATTTGTCCATTCTCACTCATCGCACCCCACAGAAGGCCTTTTCAGTATGCATCACACCTTGACTAAGGAGCAGTCAGTATGGTCCAGGTTTGGCCAGTTCTGAGTGGTTTTTCAGGTGGAACTTCTGGGAAATGATGTAATCAATTGACCATGATCCTTTAGGGTATGAAACAACACTTTTAGGGTTTAAAGAGCCCTTGGTTTATCGACATATATGATTGGGGTTGCAGTGCCCAAATATATCTATAACACCCAAGGATTGTAGCCATTAGACTCCTAGTACAACATCAGTACCACCCATTGGAATGGAAAGCATTGGGCTATTCAATACATATTCTCCCATGGATAGCTTGATATTATGGCACTTTCTTGAGAAATTTATGGTTCCTCCACTTGCAACCATCACTTGACACTCTAGTGTTAGATATAGGAAGCAATTCAATTCCTTGGTTATATTATAATGAATAAAGTTATGGGTACTTCCCGAATCAATCAACACTATTACCTTTTTCTTCTTGATAGGCCCTTCTATCTTGATAGTTTGAGGAGTGGTAATTCCAGCCAACCATTACAAGCTATGGTTGGATTCATTTCTTCTTTTTCTAGGGTTTGTTCCTAGTGTATATCCTCTTCCTTTGATGTTTCTTGTCCCTTTTCTTCCTCCTCTTCAAAATATATGTAAAATAATTTTTTCTCAACACACTTATGACCTTTAGTGTATTTTCTATCACAACTGTAACAAAGCCATTTTGCTCTTTTTTCTTCCAATTTTTGTGTTGTCAACCTTGTAGGTTGTGAATGGCTAGGGGCGGCAACACTTCCATCTTTATGATTGTGAGTAGTAGGCTTCCTTGTTGCCATAATTTTGCATTTTTCTTGCCAACCTGAATGCCTTCTCCAATAAATCTGGTTCCCAAAGTCAAACCTCATGTTGGATGTTATCTTTTAAAGTCCCTATGAACACATCAATCATATGCTCCTCTAGAATATCTTTCACCCTTATATTCAATTTTTGGAAGTCCTCAATGTGCTCCATCATTGAACCCTTTTGTTTGAGATTTATCAATTGGCTAAAAAAAGTGTTGCTTTTTGTATCCTCATAATGTGGTATCGTTTCATCCGTAAAAATAGCCCAAGTGACAATTTGTTTATGAGAGAAAAGCCATCGATACCATACAGACTGATTTGGTTCCAAATATAAAGATGCAATGTGTACCTTTTGTGTGTTTTGCACATTATGGAGATCAAAAAATTGCTCCATCTATAATATCCATGTTTCAGGATCCTTGCCATCAAACTTCCTCATATCGATATTTGGAACATGGTGGTTCTTCGATCCAATGTTAGAGTCTATGAAATCATGATTAACATTTATTTTGTTCTCATCATGAGTTTCCTTTACTACCCTTTCACCATTAGTAAGCATTTCTTGTAGAAACTTTGTCAACTTTGTCTTCAAAATTGTCTTCAAATCTTCCATGCTTGTCTTCAAATCTGTCTTCAAATCGTCCATCTTAGCTTTCACACCGTCCATCTTAGCTTCCACGTCATTCATATTAGCTTCTATGTCTTCCTTTAAACCATCCATCTTAGCTTACATGCCTTTCTTTAAACCATCCATCTTAGCTTCTATGTCTTTCTTTAAACCATCCATCTTATTTTCTGTTACTTTTTGTGCAAGTGAAATTTGTTGCACTTGGTCTCATAATTTTAATATATCATGTTTCATTTCTTCCTCTTCTTCATGATTCATGCTAGAGCTTTTAGGTTGCTTACTAGGTGTTTCCATTTTCTTTCTTCAGGGCATCAATTACTGATAATAATGCTTCACTATGCTCTTTGAATTCCTTGAAACTAATTTTTCAAACCAAGCTTATGCAAAAATTTAAAAAAGACTACACACCTTTTTTCACTTTGTAGGAGCTTGATATTGAATATGATGTATCTCTATAATTTTGGATCTCCCAGGTCTAAAATTGCTTCTTGTGGTAACCCTCTAAGTATTCTTTCTAACCCCACAAGGCTGATCAATATTTGATTCTCCAATGAAGAGTTATGCCAAATATTCCACGATGACCTGAGTATAGACTTGTTCAATAGAGAGAACTTGTACGACGTACCGCAATTCACTGTTTCAACCTTAGGTTCTGAAAATAGTATCCAAAAAACTGCAATCCTTCCTCTTTCTGTAACTTCTTATGAAAATTCAATCTGATTCTCATAGAGAAAGTAATGATGATTTCCCCAAGGTGACCTGTTTGGAATGTAATTTGGGGGTCTGCAGAAACCCTAACTTCCTCAGATTATATTTCTGAAATTATAGTGATACAGGATCTGAAATTCGAAGCTGGGGTTCAGAACGACTTCTTCTCAAATGGGGTTTTGTTTTAGCTTCTAAAACTTTGTAGAGAAAGAGTTATAGTGAGCATTCCATAATGACTTGTTTTAGATGAAATTTTGGAGCTTGCAAAAACCCTAAATTCCTCAAATCATATCTCTGAAAATATAGTGAGACATGATATCAACTTTGGATGCAAGGTTCAGCAAGATTTTGTCTCAAATGGGTTTTTTTCGCTTCTGAAATGTCACAGAAAAAAGTTATAGCGAAAATTCCACGATGACCTATTTGGAGCAGTGAAACCCTAGAATCCAAAGCTCTCATACCAAATGATATGAAACCAGTGCACAAAGATAGAAAAGATGGATCAATGCCTTAGAATTCAGCCTCTTCGAGGGGGGAACCTCTTTTACATTACATAATTTAACAATTCTTGGATGATACAAATGACAAAACCTCCTTTCGATATATAGGAGTCTAAGGGGTCACAATATAACCAAGCCGACCTAACAATAATAATATAAAGGCACGAAAATAACAATAGTGGGATTCTATGGGGCACAATAATAACAATAAGGGATACAATGACAATAGTAATGGGGGAATCACTAGTATTATAGGGACCTGGAAAGTATATTTTGATGATTGGACAATATTTGGATTGTTGAACAAACATATTAGAAGATTAAGACTTGTGCTCAACACATGTAGACAATATCATATCTCTTTGAACCTAAAGAAATGAATTTTTTGTGTACCTTTTAGCATATTGTTGGGACATATTGTTTGTAAGAAAGGACTAATGATGGACCCTGCTAAGATTGTTATCATTGTGAACTTGCCTCAACCTAAGACAGTAAGAAAGCTTCGCACTACATTGGGACATACTAGGTATTACAGGAAATTCATCATGGGGTATGTGCAGATCACTGCACCTATGGAGAAATTTTTAGAAAAGGATGTAACTTTTCAGTGGAATGAAGAATGTTAGAAGAGCCTCGACATATTGAAATAAACTATGTTAGTTGTGCCTATATTAGTGTTCCTTGATTGGAATAAGGAATTACATGTCCACGTGGATGCCTCTTGTATAGCAGGGAGTAGTATTGGCACAGCCTGGTGCAGGAAAAATTGATCACCCTATAGATTTTGCAAGTAGAAAGTTATCTAAAACGGAAAAGAATCACACCACTATAGAAAGGGAAGCATTGGACATGGTGTATGCTTTGCAGAAATTTAGACACTATTTGTTGGGATCACACTTTAAAATGTTTACATATCATTCTGCACTGAAGTATTTGGTTAATAAGCCTTTCTTACAAGGAAATATTTGTAGATGGTTACTATTATTCCAGGAATATGACTTTGAAATCATTGTTAAAACAGGAATTCTGAATGCAGAACCTAATCATCTATCAAGATTGGAAATAGGTGAAGAACCAATCAGCATAGAAGATAATCTCCCTAATGCATAGTTATTTGCAATCAGAATTGCACATGACCATTTTGCAGATATCATTCAGTTTTTGACCACAGGAATGGCTCCTTCAGAATATACTACGCAACAAAAGAAAGGATTAGTGGTTAAGTGAGCTGACTTTTTATTAATAGCAGGACATTTATATAAGATGGGACCAGATGAGATAATGTACAAATATGTTCATGAACATGAAAGATAGATGATTCTAGTAGAAGCTCATGGTGGCACAATTGGTGTACACTATGCAGGAAAAGATACTGCACAATATATTTTGTGAGCAAGATTGTGGTGGCCTAGACTACATAAAGATGCAATGGAGTATTGCAGATCATGTGCTATGTGTCAAAGAACAGGAAAACCTTCAAGAAGGGATGGGATTCCATTGGTACCACAAGTTACATTACAAGCCTTTGATAAGTGGGCTATTGATTTTGTTGGACCAATCAACCCACCTGGAAAGAGGACTGATGTGAGCTACATAATTACAGAAATTGATTACTTAACAAGATGGGCCAAAGCATAACCAATAAGGGACTGTAGTGTAGAGACTGCTGCAAAATTTATTTTTGAGTATATATTGTCTAGATTTGGATGTCCAAAGATTTTGATGAGTGACCAAGGTTCTCACTTCCTGAATATAACTATTGAAGCATTTACTGTGGAATTCCAATTTTATCATCAAAATAGTACCCCTTATCACCCTCAGGTGAATGGAACAGTAGAAGCATTTAATAAGGTTTTGGAAAATGCATTGACTAAGGCATGCAATGTGAATAGAGATGACTGGGACCTTAGAATCCTAATAGTTTTATAGGCTTATAGGACTACATGTAAAATGTTGACAGGTCAAATACCCTTCAGGTTAGTTTATGGGCAAGAAGTTGTGATGCGCATGGAGTACATCATGCATATCTTGAGGATTGCAGCATTTACAGATATGGCAAACCCTGATATAATGGAGGAAAGAATGTCGCAATTGATTTCTTTGGAAGAAGACATATTTATAGCATGATTCCATTAGTAGGTACATAAAGAAAGAGAAAATTATTGTCATGACAGACATATTAAGCAAAAGAAGTTCCATGAAGGAGACCTTGTTCTACTCTATGACAGTAAGTTTATGAAATTTCTAGGAAAAATCAAGATGCATTAGTTTTGCCCCTACATTATTAAGCATATAAATGATGGAAGCACAATTCAATTAGAGAATTTAAATGGAGAATTGATCCAAGGAAGAGTAAATGGCAAAATTTTGAAGTTGTACAGGGACAACCTTGTCCCTATATCCTCACTCTAAAGAAGAAGGGAGAAAAGAATTAGTGCCACCTACAGTTGAAAGTCGGCACTAGACTATAAACTACGTTGCAGAGAGCTTCGACGTACGAAGTTACTTCGCTATAGTTTGGATTATGTCGAAGTTTGTAGGACCTGCAACATAAGACGGGAGGTTCACTAAAATATGGATGTGTCGAATTTTTCCCAAAAAAACAAAATTTTAACTGTTAAAAGGGAAATTTAATGTTAAAATAGGCGTAAATTTGCATTTATGAGGACAGATTAACAAGATCTAAGGATGTATATGCAATCAATGAACACAATCATAACACAATATGGATGAAATATAAGCTAATGATCAGGTTAGAAACTAATAGTTGTTGTAAAAAGTCGTGTCCTACCTAGATTTGGGACTTCACTGAATTGTGAATTTGAGTGTTGATAGTGCGATGAAGTTGCAGAAATTCTCGTTGTCGTAGTCATCTGAGCATTCTTAGGCAGAAATTGTTCATAATTTTCATGAGAAGGGCTTATCTATAATAATGGAAGCTGGTATGTCCACAGTAGTATCAACCGCTGCAACATCATCACAAAAATAATGAAGACCTCCATAGAAGAAACCAACCAAGGAAAAGAGAAGAAATAATAAACAGGATAAGAAACATGTTGAACCTCAACAAGAACACGAGAAAGTTAGAGACAGTGAGGAAGAAGTGGGGCATGCAGAGCATATGAAAACATATGGTGCAACATTTCCATCACCTCTCCCACTATATATTTCACTGAGAAAACTAAATTCTAAATTAGTGAAAGATTCAAAGGATGCATTTGGCACCTTCACACCCCTATTTCCAAAGGAAGTACCATTTACAGGGGAATTACTTGGAAAAATACCACAGATAAATTTCGCAGAATATGACTTCAACAAAAGGAATAAATACCCACAGTTCACACCAGATCGGTATTTGAAACAAGTAAACTACCTAGAAAGTGGTGTCAAGAGGTTAGAACCACAATAGTGGGAAAATGGATTGGAACAGTCAGGATTGACGAAGATGTTGAATGTGTTTCACTTCGGAAGAAATATGGGGAGCATGACATGTGTGCAACAGTTACTCATGCTAGTGCACGATGGATGCTTATGGATGGGAAATAAGATCCCTATAGATCCAATGTTGATATAAAGAATCACCAGATTGCCATATCAAGGGTAGAACCCCACAGAAGAATTCATTGGAAAATATCAGGACCACGCCATAGCTGAGAACATGAAGAAAAAGTTTGTTCTAACAAAAGGAAAGGTGGGATATTATATAAAATCAATTAGTGACCAAGAAGTTTTCTTCACGACACACATATTAGCTAGGAAGATCATCAGAAAGTGTCGGGCTAATGAATCCCTGCAATAGTAGTTTGATTAGTCGCGTAGTGCACCAATGGGATTCAGTACAACTGGGCCAAATACCTTTGCAAGGAATTTATGGATAACTGTCGTGAGGTCTAGGAAAAAGGTACAAAAATCATTATGCTTAGCTAATTTTGATTATAGTGATGTTGGCATGGATAGAACTGGAGGATTCACTGTTCCCTCTAGTATATTCATATGTATGTGAAGCATCCTGGTATGCCTCGTTGTGGTATACCACCCAACCATCGTGAGCAATGGAGAACAATACGTTTTTCGTGTTATACCATATGGATTTACATATGTTAGTGAACCAACATCCTCACCTCTCACTGAGCATATACGAGAAGTATAGCGTTGTTCCGAATTTTAAGGCCGATTTTCACAAAGTATATATACAAGCTCACAGGGACACAAAGAAGAAATGGAATCCAATTTCATACTTAGTAATAAAATATGACCTCTTAGCACTAGTACAACAATGGCTAGTAGTATGGATGACTACGCCTGAGGCAGAGGCAGAAGATAGTGCGACAGAAGAAGATACCTTGTATCATGGTGAAGCGGGTGGAAATAACAAAGATAAGGATCAATAGGAATTAGAGGAAGAGGAGCAATACGACAAGGGTCACTAGGATCCTCCTAAAGGAGATGAGCAGAATAAGGAGTCTGAAAAGACCCAAAAAAAAAGGTTTTCGCAGAAAAAAGGAAAGCACAAAGCGAAGCTACCATAAAGATCAAGAAGAAGCAGAAGGCAAATAAGATGAAGGATATCATGCCAATTTCCCTTACTGATGGGGACCTGAAGCATATTGGGGAAAGAACTCAGAAGGTGATAACAGAATCATGGAATAAGTGGGAAGATCGCTATGGTGCACTTCTCATAGGTGTGCAAGAGCGGATTGCATAACTTAACATTTTGGCACAAATAGTTACACAACCCGCATAGATAGAGGAAAGGATTGGATAAGAAAGGAAAAGAGATCATACACTTGGAGCGAGGTTAGCCCCAATACTCACCGGAGCCCTATAGTTTGACTCTGTTGAGGTAAAATAGCAAGCAAAAGGGTGAAGCATGTCAATGTGAACATCGCAGCAGTACCATTTACCAGACTTCACATGTTTCACATGGAGATAATTGAGTAGATGAAGCTGCACAAAAAACACACTTCGCAACTGAATATTCGGGTAGAAAAATAGTAGGCTTCGCTTCAACAAAAGCTCGACTAGATGATCAATGAGAGGGATCAAGTAGTTCAGCTGTAGAAAAAGATCAAGGATATGTTTGAAGTAACATGTAAAGATATTTTGGACCTTGATGTCCGTGAAGAAGAGCCAATAGAGGACAAGGTCTCAAATCGCAGCCTTGCAATGAAAGGATATAAGGAAAAGATCACCACATTACAATTTAAATATTAAATGTAGATCAGTGAGCTTCAAATGAAGCTACAGCCAACTATGCCATAGAAAGTACGGTAGAAGAGGAAGACTGACCTGAATACCATAATGGCCAACATCTCTACAACAGTGGAAAATGTGGAAAAATGTTAGACTAGAGTTCATAGATTTGGACTTCGCTGTAAGAAGATCCAAATGTGCAGAAATTATAGGAAGAGATTCAACAATAGCAGCAGCAATGGGAAGAGATTCTGGAATGTGCGAAGACCTTACCAATCTCGTAAAAGCTCACCAAAATCAATGAGGGAAAGGCTCTCCAATATAATATTGAGGAACTGAAGAAGTAAGAACATGTTTTAACAGAGAGGACTCAGCCATGGCAAGATGAGGCTCTCCAACTATCGCATGCAGTAGATGAGAAGCTTTAATGGCTTTGATAGAGGGAGACAAAGTTGGTGTACAAGGATGCAGAGCATGTGACAGAAGCACTGCTGGAAGAGGTGTGCAATGAAGAAAATAAGTTTACAGAAACCCTTTAGCAGTTCAACAATACTTACAACAATATTGCAACAAAAATCAGAGGCAAAGTAGTTGAGTAACTCAGGGCGAGTCACATTTGAGTGTTAGGGACCTGTTGGGTGTAACCCAATTTGGCCTAGTTTTTGGTAAAGACTCAGCATTTTGTGGAGAAGAGCTCGCAGTGCAGTGCAAAGTGGACCACGCAATGAAGCAGTTGCATACCATGTGGTATAAGGACATCAGAGTGGGTCAAAGCCCCTCCTTTTTGAAAAAACATGTAGTACTATAAAAGATGAATGGTTTTTGGACCATCGTAGATTGTTTTAGGGAATCCATAGTATATGGACCATGGTATTTTGATAATATAACCCTCGATTTAATAGTATATATAGGGATCAATAATAAAGAAGAGAAACATCACTTCTTGAATTAAATGGTTGTATTCTTATGGTATCTGGTTTGGGAAAGAAGGTGAGGCTCTACAACTGAGTGCGCAAAGGCCTGAGTCTGTAGTTGAGTGCGCAGATAACCTGCAGCTAAGTGTGCAGGTCAGGAACTATTTCTTGTACAAGATTTCTTATTATAAGTAATAGTTCTTATGGACGTAGCCCCACATTGGGATGAACCATGGTAAAATTGGTGTCTTCTTGTGTATATTTTCTTACTATCTATTGTAGCGTAACCTTTTATTATAGCTGCACTTTATTTCAGTATAGTGATTATTTATGGCTTATATGGTATGTTTAAATGATTAAATGAATGCGGAAAAGTGATGTATCAATGTTAAGTGTAAGAAAACACAACAATACCACATCTCCACATCCTTCAAGGCTACAGAAACCTGGTTCTGTATCCTCCCATCGTCACCTTGGGTGAGACTACGATCTACTTGCAAGTCATTGCTGAAAGGGCCTGGGATTGAGAGTTTTGTTGTTGTGCAATATAGATCGAACCTGGGTCAGCCCAAATCAAACCAACAATAGACTAAAAATTTTCTTTGGAAGTTATGAAAATATATATATTCATATTTATTTAATTGATGAATGATGTATCTCTGAATAAGTTTAACTAACTTGCAAGTGGTCAACAAATTTGGGTTGGTTGGTACATTTCTCCGTGTAAATTTATTTGCAATCTCTATGAATATGGTTTTGGGGACTTACCTCATTTCTTGTCTCAAAATTTCATGCATTTTGGTGTTATAGACACCTTCTCCTGCTATTGGTTGTCATGTAGAAATTTGAGGTTTTTGGAGCTCGGGCCTTTGGGCCATAAAACATAGAGAATTATGGTTTGGGGCTATCACCCTTTTATTTTGTAAAACCTCAAAATTTGGTGTTCTAATTATTATTGGGATTGGAATATCATAATGGTTCAACACATATAAACACAGGAAAATTTTGACATTGAGGGATCGATGGTGGAACCTCGTCCCATCGAAACCATGCCATGTGGTCACCACCTTGGCCATCATCCATCAACCTATCAACACTCAAACTAAAAATTAACATATTTGTGTGTGGAGGTAAGTTTTTCTGTCTGATGACGGAAATTGACCTAGTGGAACTATGCCTTGTGGACCACACCAAGCCAATGGGCCACCAAACCACTAGGAGAGTTTAAGTGGATTAACATTTGGAGATATATGATCCAATATGACATAATCAAGTGGACCCCGTCATGCCTTCGAGCAATAGGGCTTGCAAAGGAGATGCATGGGTGAATGAGGGAAATGGACCCTAATGTCAAAATGACATGTGCCAAGGTGGAACCCACCGAACTCTCGAGCCTTTGGGCCATCGGGCTCTCAAATAAGTTAATTAGAGAGTCTATTGATATGCATTAGTTTGACATGATGTGTATATGCGGACCCCCACTTCAGTTGGTGGCCATTGGCCTTTGTTCATTTCTCATAACTAATACAACTTAACATGTTAAGTAACCTGGTTCGCAAATGAGAGGGTGCCTTATGGACCCCACAAGGTGGTGGTGTGGCACCACATGGGCTAGGCAAGCCATGTGGTTACCATGTGGAACTTTATTGATGATATGGCCTCTTCTAAATGGGTCAAACTTCTAAGAGGCGTAAATTTCTATTTGGAACTTGAATTGAGGTAAAATTTATATCACTGAAAATATCTTGACAAGCTAAATGGAATGGTGGCATTTATTTTTATATTTTAAGGCTTTGAAATAAGAGGTTGTTGTAACGCCATATTCATAATAGAATTTCGAGATCAGGTCAAACAAGTAGAAATCTATTGTAGAGGCTACAACAACCCTCCAAAATTTTGCCTATGCTTCGATTTTGGAGCCTCCCTTCTTATCTACAACATCTCATCTTGCATTGATCTAGTTATTCATGCTCCAAATGAGACTTACCTTTTCATTTTTTCTTGTGTTTCCTCACTTAGCTAATTCTTCTAAGTCACAAGTTGATCTCCTAACTTGGTCACACAATATTTTTGGGCTTGCCTCCAGAAACTGCGCAATCCTTGAAGGCAATCAACCTTGATTATTAAAATTTTGCAATTCAGACTGGCAGTTAGCCTTGAGCTCAGAAACTACACAGTCATGGGAGGTAGTGAGTCTTGATGATTGGAATTGTGCATATCACATTGGGATTCATCCTTGAGCTTATAAATTGTAAATTCATGGAAGGCGTCCCAGAAATTGCACAACCCTCACTAAGCTCAGAAACTACGCAATGCACACTAAGTCAGAAAGTTGACTAGTTCCCCAGAAATGTGGAGTCTTGTTCAGCAGTGTGCATGGAAAGTTTCCCCCAAAAAAAGAAATAAAATAAAGGGAAAAAATCATCCCTAGGAAGTAGGGATCTATTATTAGTTTCCCAAAGGTGGCACATTGTTATTTTTATTAGTTTTCACCAAGTGTAGTTTTTGTCCTTGATCTCGGACATATGCATCATAAAACCTCATTTGCTCAAATCTAATTAATTGACACCTCTAGAGCTCATTTAAGCATTTAATATTGGAGCCATAGCATTCTCGAAGAGATCAAGAAACCTTCGATGGGATCATTGTCACTTTTTCGGGTGAGTTTTGTTGTTATGGCCTTTTGCCACCTTTTCTGTCGCTTTTTGTCATTTCACTTGTGTGAGTGTTGTTTTTCTTATTTCTCTTCATGATTGTTGGAATTTCAATTGTTTTTAACTTGTAGAAGCATGGTTTCAAGTTATCGTTTTCCTTTCACAAATGTCACATCAGTTTCTTTATTTTTGCACCGATGGTCGTCGTTGTGGCGAATCCCCTCACCGATTTGATTCTCTTCCCGATTATTTATTTTTCGCACTTGATTTATCATGATTCATTCACACTTAGTTAGATATGGACTCAATATCACAACATCACTTATATCTTCTCCTTTTTCACACTTCCCTTAGGCAGATCTGCACTTCCCTCGACCGTATTTTTCCTTGCCCAGTTGGGTACTATGCAATCCTAAGGCTCAAGCCACAAGCTTAGCCTCTAGAACTGTGGAGTGTGCAGTATAGGCTAGCCCCAACTGCGCATTGTATAGTTCCAGGGGTCATCCTATCACCTTGGCCAATAAGACTACGCAATGTGTAGTCTCCCCTAATCTTTTCCTAGGTTGGGACTACACATTATGCAGTCCCAAGCCTCAAGCTTCATCCTTGGTTGCTAGGACTGCGCAGTTCATAGTTCCCACAGGTAGTCAATCCCCCTTGCCAATGAAAATTACATAATCCTTCCCATCATATGCCCGTTTTGCTTCTTGATCATGCTTTGAAGGTACATTTGTCGAAGCTAATGTTTGCATGCCATGACTATCCTTTTTTCCCCAAAGGTACCACACTTGTGAAGCACTTTCTCTCAGTAGTCATTGTTACCATGAAACTAAAGAGAGTTGCTTCAACAAGGACCACCGAAATTAGTACTGGGGAATAAGTTGAGCAAGCACCAGTTAACTTGTTAATATATGTGGAAACTCAATTGTTTATAGAAAATGAGTCAACACTAACATGGTAGCAATTCCAGCAGCAACAAAAGGCAGCAACCTAGTACAAGATAAGGGAAAGAGAAAGGTTACAGATAGTACAGAGGGGGAACAAATCTCCAAAATTGAAGCGGATCCAATCTTCATGTAAGAAGCTTTGGAAGCAGAAGAAAAAGGGAGTCGAGGATACAAAGAGCGGAGCAGAGGAAGAGAGAAAAGCAGAACTTGCAGGAATCATGACTAAGGGTGCACAAAGCAGAACACGAACTGGGGAAAGAACAAGAATAGAGAAGGAGAGAATATGAGGAGAAGTAGAAGTAGGAAGAATTAGAAATCCAAGGCAGAATGTCAGCAGAAACAACGTCGATTAAAGTTGAAGAGCAAGGACATAACCAACCAGTAGCAGGGGGGGGAGAGTGAACATATGTAGGATCAGGAGCTTGCTCATCAGATTCAAGACTTGATTAAAGTTGCGGAACATGCTTAGTGCACCATAGAATATTGTTTAGTCACCACCACCTCCAGCCACAGAGTTTATTTTTCCGTTGGAACCCATTTATTCTTGCACTTCTTCTAACACTTGCACTTATTCCTGCACTACCTTCATGATTTTCGTTATTAAGAGTTATATGAGCTTAATTACTAATTAATATATTAAATAATCTATTTACCTTTGTAACTTACATGTTTTTCTTTCCTAAATTATTTCGATAGAGCGGAAGTAGAAATCCATGTGTAAGATGGGGGTTGGTGTAGGATTATTATTGTACCGTCTGCGTTCTTGTACTCATGGCAGCTGGAAGCATCAACACGGTTTACAGCCAATGACTACTCTAGTTTAGAAATTTGTGCACATTCCTCACCAAAAGATCAGCAACATTCTCTTGGGCTCAAAGAATGAGGAAAATACAGGATATGGAGGCTAGGGTTTCGACCGAATACCCCTAATTTAGTCTTTTGAAAAATAGCTGAAAGCCAAGATTATACTTTTTTTTTTTATTTCTGTTGTAGCCATGACCCAAATGATATGTATTTAATAAGGGTTTCTAGTAGAACTAGGTAGCGATACACTAGTGAAATTTTGGCTTATACTGTAAATTTTTGTATCGCCATACTTCTGGGCTGGATCTGGATATCCACGATGTACATTTGCAGTTATTAAGTTTAATACATGGAGTTTATGCCAGTTATTAATTTCCTGTTCCAGTATTTTATGTGATGCATTATTTGAGAAATTGATTTTCTAGATCTTGTAACAGGGAAATGAACTGGTTGGCTAGGGCCCAACCAACCAAACTCATTCCCCCTCTTTTGTAGGTGTGTTAGACATATATTCATATGCAAAGTTTGAGCAAGAAGTATTTCATTTCTTTTATGTAGCTAACAAATCTTTGTTTTCTTCATCAATTGTGTGAGTCAGATCTGAGGTGTGAAGGTGTGGGTGTGTTCATTTACTAAAGGTTGAATAGAATTTATTTCCTTTGATGAGTGGTTTCCTTTATACAAAAATCATTGTTCAGTTTGCTTGCACGAGTATGCTTTATTTCTGTAATTGAGGGTTGCTTCTTCTAGTATGTTTATTTCTGCAAGTGGATTTATTTCCCTTATGCAAATGTGATTCATTCCTAGTTATGCAAATGTGTTTTGTGCAAGTGCATTTTCTATAACTTAGGGTTGAATTACTTGCACTTTCTTAAGAATTAATGAAATGTTGTCTATGTAATGAAGATTCGTGTTTATGTTTAATTTCTTATGGGAATGGTTCAGTGCAAGACTGGAATTTGGTGAAGGGATCTTTGAACTGGAACCTCTATTCAGTAAAAGTGCAGATCTAGTTAATTTCATGACAATCATCTAGGAAAGAAGAGTGCTCTGCATTTAGAATGTATGATCATTTCCACATGAAGAAGTTTTTGTTGCAGTAGAGATTCCCTTTGACTTTCAAAGTACTTTTCACTTTCGAATAAATGATTAGATAAGGAGTCTTCTTGGTTATATGAAATTATTTCTCTGCTTTGTTTTTCCTTGAAATTTAATTTCTAGTTAGCACACTTTATATTTCATGCAAATGGTTTGGAAGCTCAATACAAGAATATTGATTTCTTAGTACGGGAATCTCTGTTTCAGTACAGGAATCGACACCCTAGTATAGGAACAAATTACTCTAGTACATGAACTCATAAATATTGTATGAAAGCCAAATACTCAATGCAGGAATAAAACATACTTTCGATACGGGAACATCATTTTAGTACATGAATATCGTTCTAGTGCAGGAACTTTGTTCTAGTACAAGATCGCTATTGCAGTGCAGGAACGATGGTTTTGATCAAGAAGGAAAATTGGTAACAAAGAAAAATGCACTTCACAACCTAACTATTTCTCTAACTTATGACTGCACTCGTATTTAGTCTCATATATCTGCCTTTCTTTCTTTCATTGATCATGATTGTTTATGACTGATTTGAAGTTTCTTTTGTTAAGTTTTTGCAACACACTTTCCTTTTGATTCCAATACCAGAATTATTTTGGTATTATTTGCTTTGTAATTCTTTGATTCTGCAAATATAATTAGGGAAGTTAGGAACATATTTGGAGAAATTTTATACCATTAATCTTGGCATTTCCTATGTTATGCCTCTAAGCTTACGTAGCCCTAGGTTGACAATTAAGTGTTGAAGGAGATTGTTAAACTGCAACTCCGACACCCAACATTTTGGCACCGTTGTTGGGGAGGAGTTTAAGATTGGTAAGAACTTTATGATTTTTTTGTAGTAGGGATAAGTTTGCTATCATTTTTTCTATAGTGTGCTTCTATTGCTTGAAGGATTTATTAATGCTAATTTTTTTATTTCGTAACATTTGATTTGAGATTTTTTTTCTTTCTTGTAATTTTCAAAAGTTGTGTCATTCTTTTGGTTAATTATTTTAAGATGAATGCCTAAAAAGGGTAGGGGTCCGAAGCCCAATAAGGGCCAAAGAAACACTGATAAATCCAAATATTTTTCTCATTTTGGGCCTTCTTTTGCAGGTAGAAATTCCAAACAGACACAGACCCACCACGCAGGAACTGTCCACTTGGATTCTAGAAATAGTAGTTCGGGTGTGACACAACCCAGAAAGGGGAAGAAGGAAACTAGTGGTGATCCAAAGGCCAATTTAAACCATAGTCAACCTTCTGTTATGTTAGGAGTAGTTTGCTTGGAGGTACAAAAATGGCAGAAAAAGAGGACCATGCTAAAGGGACTGACGAGAATCAAGTAAATGAGGAACAATCCACCTTTGGGTTTCCAATCCTGAATTTAGGACCAACTGCACAAATGAATAATATTCTGTCATCAAATCTTCCTCATTTCCATGGTAAGATACATTAGGATCTAGATTCTTTTATGTTTGAATTTGATCTATTATGCAGATTCAGCTATGATTACTCTACAAATGTCGAGAAAGTAAAGTTATTTCCTACAACTCTCAAGGATTCCGCATTACGTTGGTTCATGGGATTAGGAGGAGATACTATAAATTCTTGGGAGCAAATGAAGAGATTCTTTTTGACCAAATATCAGGAATATTGTAAAACTAGAGAAATACAAGACGAGATATTCACTATTGTGTAAGGTGATGATGAGACCTTGGAAGATTATTTAGAGAGGTTTCTATATATCCTCCAAAGGTCAAAACATAAATTTGGCATAAGTACTATTATAACCTTGTTTTTACGTGGGTTTACTAAAGATTCTAGACATAATCTGAATTTGTTAGGACAAGGATATATAGCTCATAAAGATTTTGGTCAAATTTTTGACTTGTGCGGGAAGCTCTCACAGAATCAATCTAGATCTAGTTGAGGAAGTCGAAGTAGAAATAATAAACTTGGATCTACAAATGTTATGATCATTGGTTTGGAAAATAAAATGGAAAACATGAAAATAGAGATTATGAATATCGTTAGCAAACAAATATACTCTTTTAAATTTCAGTAGAATTTGGTATAAGAACAAGAATCATTGTCTATTTATTGTCCAAAGTGTAGGAAAAAACATATTTTAAGAGAATTTCCTACTAGTGTTAAAGGTGCTAATACATTTGTGATTTGTGCAGGAAAACATGTTACTGAGGAGTTCCCTTCTATACTAGGACTTAAAGCAGCATTCGAAGGAGAGAATTCTAAACCTGAGCCATTACATGCCATGGGAGTACGAAGAAATTGGCCTCAGGTAGGTAGAGGTATGGTTCCTGAACCTCCACCACATTTTTATGGTTATAATGCATCACCATATTCCTATCATAATGCAAATCACTCTCAACCTTGGCAGCATGGGAATCATTTTCAATATGGACAACCTCCTCAACCTTGGCAACAAGGATGGAGGGGATCAAATCATTCTCACTATTCCTATCCTGCACTTATGCAATCATATCCTACTACATATAAAACTTATCCCATTTCACAACCATCTTCACCGTTCAGCCCATTCCCACACATTTGGAGTTGCCATCTTCTTCAAAATAGCCTCCCTATCTAGAGAGGCCAGTTATGGAGAAAAATGACCCCACTCCTAAGTCTATTCTGGCTTCCGAGCTTAGGAATATTTAAATAAAGGTCCCTTTGATACAAGATATTAAATATATCCCCATTTGTACGAAAATCATTAGGGAACTCTGTCTTAAGAAGCCAAGAAAGAAGAGAGTAGAAACCCATACCATTTAGTTTATTGGCAAAGATGCCAAGTTGATGACAAGATGTGCACAGATGGAGAAATATATTGATCCTAGAAACCTGGTTGTTTCTATCCATATATGTGATATCCTTGTCCCCAATGTATTAGTATACCTAGGGATGGCCATTAATGTTATGACCAGGCAAACAATGGATCAACTTAGGTTGACCCATATTCATCCTACCCCTACTATGCTTCAACTTGCAAATAGATATAAAGTCAAGCCAGAAGGTGTGTTGGATGATGTGGTTGTTTCAATTAATTCTTGGGAATACCCCATAGATTTTATTGTTCTTTAGCAAAAAAATCATGTTGGTGGAAATCCCTTAAGTTTGGGGTGACCGTAGCTTACCACAACTGATGCTTATATTGGATGTTTCTCTGGTGATATGTATATTTTCCATGGAGACAATAGGAAGAAATTCACCTTGTATCCACCTTCCAAATCCATCCAAGATCTCACATATACCTTATGGCTAGATTATGACAGTGATGAGGAGACTCGATTTGTTTCTTTGATCCATAATCATACCAGGTCTACCCAGGAGGATGAGTTACGAGACTTCTTAAAAAATCTAGACACAATGCCAAATGTTTACATGCTTCGTCAAATCTTTAATCTAGATTTTCAAGAAATTTACAGTTCTTAACCTCCCTCATCTCAAACTCTAGCAACAAGAGTGACTCTTGTTGAGATTATTCCAGGAAAATCTTTACACATTAGCTCAGACCTAGATTCATCCCAACAAGAGAAACTCGTTAGTTTGTTGAGAGACCATCTTGATGCCTTTGCATTGATTTATGAGGACATGAAAGGCATAACCCCTAAAACTTGTACTCACCATATTTATATTCAGGAGGGAGCCTAACTTGTTTGACAACCCCAAAGGTGCATGAATCCTACACCAAGATAAGTGTTGAAAGAAGAATTAAAAAAAAACTCTTAAATGCTAATTTCATTTATCCTATATCTAATAGCCAATGGATCTCTCCATTAGTGAGACTCCCGAAAAAAGATGGGAGATGGTGCATTTTCATTGATTATAGAGAATTGAATAAAGCTACTCTCAAGGACTATTTTCTACTTCCTTTTATCGATCATGTGTTAGATACCCTTGCTGGTAAAAATTACTTTTCATTTTTAAATGGCTTTAGCGGATATAAACAAATCCAAATCACACCTAACGATCAGGACAAGACCACAGTCACATTCCCACGGGGGACATTCGCTTACCGAGTGCTTCCCTTTGGGTTGTGTAATTCCCAAGCTACATTTCAAAGGGCAATGTTGGCTATATTTACTAACCTTGAGTGTGTAGAAATTTACATGGACGATTCTTCAGTATTTGTTAACGCATTCCAAGAAGCCTCAAAAACTTAGAAAAAAGTGCTTTTTTGTTGCTAAGTAGCCCACCTTTCTTTGAGCGGTAAAAAATTCAGATTGATGCGCAAAGAAAGACTAGTTCTTGGTCATTTTATTTCTGACAAAGTTATCCATGTAGTCCCGGCTAAAATAGAAGTTATTTTGCGTCTTCCTACACCCAAAACACAAAAGGAAGTGAGAGAATTCCTGGGGCATGCGGGCTATTACCAGAGATTCATTGAGAAGTTTTCTAGGATAGCTACTATTATGCAACTAGCTCACAAACTAGAAGAAAAGATAGAGCAACGACTTCAAAATCAGACTCTTTGAGGGGGAAACCTCATTTACATTACACAAATGAACAATTCCTGGATGATAGAAATGACAAAACCTCCTTTATATATATAGGAGTCTAAAGGGTCACAATATAATCAAATCTGACATAGAAATAATAATATAGGGGCACAACTATAACAATATTGTGCTTTTATGGGGCACAATAACAACAATATGGGGACAATAGGGGCATAAAAATAACAATAAGGGCTAAAATGAAAATAGTAATGGGTGAATCACTAGAATTATATGGACCTAATATGCCCCTATCCTTAAAAAAGGTGTTGTCCTCAACGCTTGAGTAGTTCTGGATGCTTATGTATAAAATTATCATCCTACCATGTGGAACCTTCAGTGGGTAAGTTGTTCCACTTGATGAGATACTCCGCAATTGATCGATTTCGTAGCTGTCGAGTTCTTGTTTGTGTGACTATTCAATGTTTCAATATGATTTTTCCTTCCTCATCAAATTCTGGTAATATTGTTTGAACTAGGAGCTTATCACCTGTAACCTTCTTTAAGCATGAAAAAATGGAAAACTATGTGCAAAGATGCAAGAAGCTTCAATTTGTATGCCATAGTACCAATCTTTTGCAACACCTTGTACAGACCATAATACTTTGGTGATAATTTATTATCCTTCTTAGCTTACTTGAGGGACATTTGTTAATATTCTTGTAGTTGTTGAGTCATGGAAAAGGTATGCATATGTTATTTATTTCATCATCCTTTTCCTTTAGTTATATCCCTTTTATATCCTAAAATGTTAATATATCAAAGGATTATGGTAAGAATGAGGAAATTATCTGTAATTATATTTTAGCTTATCGTTATCCTTCTTTATTAATGCTGGAAAAATACGAAAGGGACAACTATTGTTCCCTAACCAAGGAACAGCGAAAAAGAAACAAGCCAAGGAAGGAGCACGGCAGTTACAGATAAGGAAAAAACGAATCATAGGGATCAGTGTGAGAAGCAAAAGATGAGCGAAGTTAGAAAATTGCATGAATCCCTCAGGATCCCTTGATCCTGAGGGATCGCTTTTACTATTTATATTTTTACCTCTTTCCCATTATAAAAGGCAATGATTTTAAGCAGAACAGGGGGGAAATTACCATTGAGATATTGTAACTTTTATCGCTAACTCTCACTGTTGAGCAGAGCACGAACTTACTGTAACACTTATGCAATGATTAATATATAAAACAGTTGTTGTTCCTTCGCATCTCCTAAAGTAATCTGGCTGTGTTCATTGGCGGCTAAGGGCCCGACCCTGGTGGATTCACTCGTTGTTCCTGTATCATGCATTTATGATTCTTGCAGTGTGATGGTTTGATTGAATTTCTACTTTCTGCAATTGTATCGCTTTGTTATTCCTATTTTCCGATCTCATTGAAATTGTTTTGTTTATATATTTTGCAGTAATATCGTTGATTCAGTTTATTGTTAGTTCAGATCTAGTTATTTAGTTAAGCATTATATTTTGATATCATCTACTGTAAAGAGTATTGACTATTGTTGTCGAAGCTCTCAGATTGAGATTATCTACTGCTTATATTAAGAATTGTGTTTGATTGAGAATAAATCAGTTAAAAGAGGAATGAGTTATTACTATTGTATTCTCGACTAATGATTGATGTTACTTTGATGAATGTCTGATTAGTTTCATTATAGGATTGAGTTTTCTTCTAATTGCAATTATAATTTATTTGTTGCATCCATTTACTCTTGTATTTGAAAGAACTATACTGCAATTTAGAAGCACTACTCTCTGAGTAAAATAGCCACCACATACTGTGTACACTCTCGAAATAGAAAGACTTGCCCAGATTGATAATTAATGTCAAGATAATTAGGAGTTAAAAAGGCACCTTTTATCACTCAATAGTAGTCATGGGAAAACCCAGTCACGTACATCAAAACTTATTTCATTGTGATCTTGATCTGCCTGTTGTTTCATTCTATTATGCGCCAAAGTGAGGTTATCCTTTAAGATTTGGAGAACTTATTGTTGATGCTCGATGTGATCTTCCACTACTTGAACCTTA
This sequence comes from Pinus taeda, assembly GCA_000404065.3. NCBI lineage: Eukaryota > Viridiplantae > Streptophyta > Pinopsida > Pinales > Pinaceae > Pinus > Pinus taeda. Next base: position 3,900 of record APFE031627690.1, on the reverse strand, counting down.
GAATTTTCACTTAAATATGATGTGATGGATAGTGGATGATATCCATAAAGTGCCATAAATGGGGTAATTTTTGCTGCAGTATGGAAGGAAGTGTTATACCACCATTCAGCCAGAGGTAACCATTTGACCCATTGTGTTTGTTTATTAGATACAAAGCAACGAATATATCCTCCCTGTTAGGCCCCTCTAATACTAGTAATTCCCCCATTACTATTGTCATTGTATCCATTATTTTTATTATTGTGCCCCTATTGTCCCCATATTTTTATTAGTATGCCCCATAGAAACCCACTATTGTTATTCTTGTGCCCTTTTGTTATTACTGTTATGTTGGCTTCATTATATTGTGACCCCTTAGACTCCTATATATAGAAGGGAGGTTCAGACATTTGTATCATCCAAGAATTGTTCATTTTTGTAATGTAAAGGAGGTTTCCCCCTCGAAGCGGCTGAATTATAAGGCGTTGATCTATCTTTTCTATCTTTTTGTGAGTTGGTTTCCTAACATTTAGTATCAGAGCTTTGGATTCTAGGATTTTGCTACTCCAAACAGGTCATCATGGCCTTTTTGCTATAACTTATTTTCTATGACATTTCAGAAGCTACAAAAACAACATATTTGAGTTGAAATCGTTTTGAACTTTGGGTCCGAATTTCAGAGCTTGTAGAGCTATATTTGTGGAGATATGATCTGAGGAATTTAGGGTTTTTGCAGACTCCTGAATTACATTCCAAACAAGTGACCTGGGGAAATCATCATAACTTTTGTTTTGAGCATCATATTGAAATTTCATAAAAAGTTTCAAAAAGAGGATGGCCTGTAGTTTTCTATTCATTAGTTTCGGGTACTAAGGTCGAAACAGGGACACGTGGCACGTCGTACAAGTTCGATCTACTAAACTAGTTTATAATCAGGTCACCGTGGGAGATTTGGCATAAATCTTCCTTGGAGAATCCAATATTGATCAGAATTGTGGGGTTAGAAAGAGGACTCAAAGGCCTACCACAGGAAAATATTTCAAATATTCAAGATCCGCAGTTACAGAGATATAATAGATTCAATATCAAGCTCTTAGAAAGTGAAAAAAAGGTGTGTAGTTTTTTTTTTTTAATTTTGCATAAGATTGGTTTGAAAAATTATTTTGAAGGAATTCAAAGGGAATAGTGAAGAATTATTAGCATTAATTAATTCCCCGAAGAAAGAAAATGGAAACACCTAGTAAGCAACCTGAAATCTCTGGCATGACTCGTGAAGAAAAGGAAGAAATTCAACATGATATATCAAAATTACAAGGCCAAGTACAAAACATTTCACTCTCACTAAAGGTAAATGAAGCCAAGATGAATGGCATGGAAGCTAATATGAATGGTATGAAAGTTAATATGGATGGCATGGAAGCTAAGATGAATGGCATGGACGATAAGATGGAAGAATTGAAGATAAATTTGAATAAGTTGCTGCAAGGAATGGTCACTAATGGTGAAAGGGTAGTAAAGAAAACTCATGATGAGAACAAAAGAAATGTTAATCATGATTTCATAGACTCTAATGTTGGATTGAAGACCCACCATGTTCCAAAATTTGATATGAGGAGGTTTGATGGCAAGGATGTTGGGTGTGGATCCTAATTATCTTCTATATTCAAAAGTACCACCACATTGGACCCCAGTTCAAAATGGGGGTGGCAACGCCGCCCATAAAATATTCGCTGCAGGGGGGGTCTAGGGTGGGCGGCTGCGACCTTTGGGAGCCCCCCCCTGGTGGGGAGTTTCGGGGGCAGCACCCCCGAAGCTAAAAACAACTGTAAAATTTCCTTGTAAAAGTATAGTAATTTCTAGTCAATCTGGGTCGTTCATTAGGCAGATGATCTGACGGTAGAACTTATGT
>APFE031627677.1:415308-459350 GCA_000404065.3 Pinus taeda | reverse complement strand
ATTTTAGAAAAAATATGACATGAAATTGAATTTAAATTGACATGTTTTGTCTTCTTTTACCACCACCTAATTCTTGATGATTTTATAAATTTAAGAGTAAACATTTCAACTCCATTTATTTTATAAAACTTCTTTGCCACAAAAAGGGAAAGCATGATACACATTAACATGCTAAGATAAAAAAAATGAGATGATCTTATACCTTATGGTAGAAGAGATGTTTTAAAAAATATTTACTAATTTTAATGATCACTTGCTTAAAAAAATCATCATAAATCTATTTTAATCATGAATGATTTATGAAATCACATAATTTTTAAAATGATAATGATTAAATGTTGATTTATGGTTAATCTCCACTAATAATAAAAGTTAGTAAAATATTGGAAAAAATAAATAAAAAAACTAATTTATAAATACTCTTAAAAAAATGAAGTGTATGATAAATAAGGAAAATAGTGTTTTTAGGGTAAGAAAAAAGTATTATTTTTTAAATGTAAAAATGAAGCTTATGATAAAAGAGGAAAATAGTGTTTTTGGGTAAAAAACAAGTATTATTTTTTAAATGTTTAAAATTGGGAGAAAAATATATCCCAATTAATTTAAATAAAAAAATATGTGTGTTTGACCACACTTTAATAAAGTATTAAGATAATATACTCTAAATGGAGATCACTCTTTAGTAAATATAGTATCTCCTAAGCTAGGGTGCAAAACCCCTTGAGAGAAGCCTATGAATTTGTACTTCTGAAATAGTTCGAACTAAAGCTAAAACCAAGATTCTCCACAACAACTCTACATCTATTAAACACCACCCACCTAAATAAAAAGCCTCACATAGAAAGGCATGTCAAAGCTGAAAGGAAAAAGTATGGGAGTAAGCCCACTCCATGTATTAGACAATATATTTTTCTATTATGTGGTGTGAACCCAACACACGAAGTTTGAAATCCTTCCAACCAGAGTCAGACAGCTCACTCCTCCTGGGAATCATAAAGATCTAATTCAAACCCAAAATCAAGAGACATGCTTGGGTATTTCTTGGCAATTGACTAAGAGGAATCCCCATGAGGGTTGCTTGAGTGTCGTTTTCCTTAATACTTTTGTCCACCCAAAGTTTGAATAACTATTCAGGGCAATGAGAGGATTGATTCATAGCTGGCCATGGATAATAGTAAGTGTGACTGGAATTACCTAAAACAACGATTAAATGTGGTATGGTACTGCACTTTAAAGCGTGACAAGGATGTATTTTAGGAGTTACTAGTGAGCCCTAGTAAGCCCTAAGCCCAGATGATAGTTCATTTTATTTATAACACTTTCGAAAAAAAATAACAATTATTTTTATATATAAAGTTTACATTCAAATAAATAAAAAATGGATACATTTTTATCTTTATAATCATAATTATAAGGAAATTTTATAATCTAAAGATAAAAATATTTTTCACGTATTAACATATAAATTTAATTGAACAATTACTAACACTTTGTATGTAAAGTAATGCATTCAAGAAATATAGGCATCTTTAAATACATGAATTGTATATAATATTTCATAATTAAAAGTCATATCTTTTTGCATTTTTTATCACTAGCTCTTCAATGAATCAAATTCTATCTTGAATATCATAGATTTCTACCCATCCATAGTGCATAGAAATACCAACAAAAATGTGACTAAACTATATATAATATTCCAAAGATTGATATCCTTTTAAATAACATTTGTTATAAAACAAATTTTACTTAACCCAAGATCAAATTTACCAAGATTTTGTCAAAACTTTTATTTTAAAAAATGATAAAGATATATGCCTAGTTGGAGGGAGCACATGTAATATTCCACAAACAAAAACTCATACTTTATATATCTAAATAAAATGAGTTATCATTAAACAAAATGTATCTTTCGTGTTTTAGGTGCCAAAAATATTGGTATTCAAAACATTTAAAACAAAATAAAGGAAAGTTAATATATTGAAACTGTCCTTGAAGCCCCTTTATAGATAAAACAATGGCTAAAGTTCTATTATTGTAGCCTAAGTCATTTAAACTTGTTGGAATGTTTAGCCTTCAAAGTAGCAAACCTAGTGGGTTTAGTGAGAGCAATGCTAGTTGAGCATATATGCTTTATGTATTGTTTGCGTGACTTGAACCCACGTGCTTTCAAGTCCTTTGGCGTGATTTTGGTCCTTTTAACCATAGCATCAACATTTATCTTTTTTGTTTTCTGTGGAAATTAAAACATTATCAATAAACATCAAAATCCACATAGATATAATGAAAATATGCGGACCATGTAACGAATATGAAAATACAATGCATTGACTAGCTATCAATAAATATCAAAATCTATATAGATATAATGAAAATATGGGGAACATGTAACAAATATGAAAAGAAAATGCATTAACTAGTCATAAAAAAAAAAAATTGTCATTGTTAATATGAGCTAAGATATATAGTATATAACTTACCTCTCTTAATTTATCTTGAAGTCTAGGTGAATGTCGCAATGGTTGAGTAGAATGTGATTTTTGCTGAGTATCATGTCCACCATCATACATGTGCAAAGGTGTTTTAGCAGATGTATATTCATTACTCTGAACATTAGATTATACATAGATATAAGTATGTGACTCAAATAGAATTAAATGTAAAAATATGATAAATTTATAAGAGTATAAATAAATCTAATCTTACCTTGCATTGTGACATTGGACGTGGAGATGGTTGTAGCATTTGAACCATTTCATTTCCATTCTTCTTAAGGCTTCGACAATCTTCAGGGGTTTTCATTGATTGTAATGGTTCCAAAGGGAACACCTGCACCATAAATAAGAAATAACACACACACACATATAATCAAAACAAATCAAGGATAACGATATAGAATATAGAACATCCATTTCTCATCCCATCATTATGGTAAAACATAACAATTTATATATTAATGTTTTTGTGGAATAGGTTATATGGATTAAAAACTTACTGGCCTAATAACCCCTTGAAAACCTTGAAATCTAGGCGAGCGTCGTAATAGTTGGTAGCTTGAATTTAGGGAATTTTGTTGATTAGGCTATGCATATCAATAATAATGAGAAATTAGTATACAATTATAATAAATATAAATATTATTTAATGTTAAAATGTCTAAAAAATTAAAAAATTAATATATGCAAAAAAATGGACTCAATTTTGTTGTCATTGTCATGATTAGTTTCATCAAAGTTTAATATATGGTTGTGCCCATCTAATCCTTCTTCCCCCACATCATCAGGAACCTCAATCCTTACTTTCTCTTTTAAAGCAATATCTATGCGCTTCATTGTCTCCATACGTCTACGAGGTAGACTTTGATCCCAACGTTGTATTTTTTCACAAATTTTTTGCTTTCAAGTATCATTAAGCTGATCAAATGTAACAACTAACTGTTGAAACAAGTTTCAATGAATTTAGTCCACAACAATAAATTCATATTAATAAATACATATACAGATAAATACTAATAAATACTTACAGCTGAAAGAATTTCTTCATTGACAATATTAATAAAAAACCATATACAAATAAATACTAATAAATACTTACAGCTAAAAGAATTTCTTCATTGACAAATCTTTTATATGCTTGTTGTCGTGCATGACATAGCCTTGCATCTAAATCATATTGTATTTTTGCATTTTGCCTTTTAATTGCACTTGTTGATTTGACTGCCCATGTAGCATTTACATCTCTTACTTGGCCTCTTTGACATGGAGGAATTGGTGGGAGATTGTGCGTGGTAGCCTGATGATGATTAAGGCTAGATAGCTTAGATCGACTCAAGTTCCCCGCACAGCCACCAACAAGACAAGTGAACACTTGCTTGGTGCCTTTGATAGTTACCTCTCATTCATGTCTATTTTCCTCCATTTTCTTACTTCCTTATAAATGAATATGTAAACAATAGTGTTGTTAAAAACATCATAAAAACACTTTAAAGTAAAAATCAATATTCATATCTATTTGTTTGTGGTTACCATAACTATCAACTTTTTAAAAATATAGGCCAAAATATTTAAAACAACTCTTCAAGATTCTTGTTGTATCAATTTGCATGATTTGTAAATGTTACAGTTTTAAGTTCTTGTTAGATCAATTTACATGCTTTGTACATCTGACAGTCTTAAGTGAACACGGGTTGGGATAAGTGGACTCATTGGATTGCCTCCATCAAATGGTGTCCTACCTCAATCCCTGATGCATGCCAAAAGTTTGGCGACACTTAGGAGACAGGTACATGAACACAGCAGATGCCTCAGACTGTTGAGGATCAAAACGCTCGTTTGGCAATTGCTTTTATGAATAATTGGTTGATAGATTGTTGTATTAATATGTTTACCAGATAACATGCAAAAAACTTATGAAGACTGCAAGAGAAAGCATCGAAAAGAAAGCAACATTGAGTGAATTGTATGAAAGAATGCAAGAAACTTTTCAAAAGCTAGACACACTGCTATCATTTGTTCACTCGCCAGCACTCGTAATGCTAGATCCATCCATCCATGTTCTTTTTGAATATTCATGCTGATTAAATGTAGTAAACGAGTTGTTTTGTTTTTCTAAAAATTAAGTTTCTACTCTTCACGATGGGGCTAAGTGTTCAGATTTGCACTTGGTTTCATGAGGATAAGTGCTCATATTTGCACTTGATTTCAACTTGGTCTCAACAACAACATTTGAGTGTGCACAAACACAAACATGACATTTGTGTACAGCTCAGATTTGTACTTGGTTTCAACCTGCTCTTAACAACGGTTTAGTGTATGTACTATGAACACAAACATGACACTTGGATAGATTTCAATATGGATGGGACAGATTTCTGTAAAACCTAATTGAGATCTCCCATATCACGATGTAAAGCACCTAGCATGTCTAGTTTCTGTTAACCTCTTGACAAACCTAGTTAATACAGGTAACGAAACAATTACAGTGTTACACACACTTTCTCTTAGCTTAATAAACTTATAATTATTTCGAACCTAAACTATGGAGCCACATTCTGTTACTCCAAGAGGTCTTTAACATTTCCTTAATGTGTTCAACAAAGTTCTTTACCAACTCATCTTTCACTTCACCCAGTTCTTAAACAAGTATTGTATTTTTACAATGTAATTCATGCAAATTTCACTTGAATATTTTTTCAATATAATTGTTGCCAATTTAACATGAACTTCAATATGTTACTGGACAAAAAAATATATCTATTTGTTGCAACTCAACTTTTTCTGTAGATGATAAAAACTTAACACATATCCAATATATTGAATAGAAAAAGACATAAATTTCATGCAACTCAAATCCACTGCAGACTGATTTTTATTTTTTATTTTTATTATAATATAATACAGATTGAAAAAAGAAAGTGAAAATTTTATTTATTTCTCCTCCAACAATTAAACAACAATCTTTTTAATAGCCAAAAATTGTTCTGTAAATAGTGGACTTATAGCCTGTCCATTTCACCAACACAAATTTCCAAACAATTTACAATCTGCTGCAATATCTGTAGGTAATTTCAAGACTGAGAACTTAGAAGCATAATACAGTAATAAAATATATATGGTTGCTTGTTTTTGGATTTTCTGCAATGCAAGGCTTGAATTCTAGAGTAACTCAGCTCAATAGCCACTTATTGCTTTGGAGATGATTCCCCTTCGAAGTTTTCTCCATTTATAACCAAATTCAAATTCATTCCAAAACCACTTGCTAGCATACAAGAGATAGACATCGGTGACGGTTTCATGAGATGGTGGCAAGAATATAAAGAACACAATGCGATATGCATTGATCTGAAAACCATTCTCACAATTACTCTATGATTCACCACATTGGTATAGAATATAATCAAGCAACCGATGGAATTTCAAAGCAAGAACTACAGGACACACTGGATGAGATGCATATCAAAGTCAAGATGGAAAACTCTTACATGGATGTCGGAGTGCTGCCACTACCAAAATAAATTCACCTAATTCACTTTCTCCCTGATTTCCAATTTTGCTTCTACCCATGATTTATCACTAGTTTTTTGCTCTCTATCTATAGAAATCACTATTTCTATCTTCTCATAATATCTTGCTTATTACAGAATTTGCATAATGAACCGGGAATAATTAGCATTTCTACATTTTGAATATTATGTAAATATAATTAGAATCTATGCACTTAGACTGGATAACTAAATATAATGATAATATGTATGATTGTGGAGTCTAAGGGACTTGCATCAGATTCTGAACAACTGATCTATGTTGTTGTATATGATGCTGCAACATGAAGTTTATGTACATTTTTGGAATAAATATACCGCTTTTTTCATACTGGAAAAAAATCTAGATCCAGAATTAAAAATTTTAAATAATTATATTGTAATAATCAAAATTAGCTTACCCATCAATAACTGACTTATTTTCCATGCCATTTGTTTGTCGGGTCTTCACATGGTTGAATCTTGGCCATGCGGTGATCTGATACACTACATTCCGAACCCAGGACATCAAAAAAGCAGATGGGTATATCTCATCTCTCACGGTGATCCGCTTTATTTTTCGGTCGTACTTCCGTGGGCAATGTCCAATGGGAAATCAATACTCGCTCCTAAGTCATTTTTCCTTTCAGTTTGAGGCATTGTAAGTCGTTATTAATTTATTTTTTAAACACTAGTTTTCTCCATTGATAACCAAATTCAAATTCATTCCAAAACCACTTGCTATCATACAAGAGATAGACATCAGTGACGGTTTCATGAGATGATGGCAAGAATATAAAGACCACAATGCGATATACATTGGTCTGAACACCATTCACCAAGCATTGGTCTGAACACCATTCACTGGGCACTGTCATAGTTACTGCTACTAATCTCTTCGCCCCTAACTCTACTCTTCCCAACGACAATGGAGGATGGTGCAATCCACCTCTCCAACACTTCGACATGGCACAACCTGCTTTTCAATAGATCGCCATTTACAGAATTGGAATCATTCCAATCATGTTCAGAAGGTAATTAATTATTACCCTAATTAGTCTGTCAAAACTATATTCCTATCCTTCAATCTTGAAAATTTATTCCCAACTTGACTTTAATTGGTATGAAATCCTAAGCGGCAAGGTTAATATTTATTTATGCAGAGTACCATGCATGAGGAAAGGTGGAGTTCGATTCACGGTCAATGGGCACTCCTACTTCAATTTGGTACTCATTACCAACATAGGAGGTGCCAGGGATGTGGAGGCGATTTCGATCAAAGGTTCCAACACTGGTTGGCAGGCAATATCCCACAACTGGGGACAAAATTGGCAGAGCAACTCCTATTTGAATGGGCAGACTCTCTCTTTCCAGGTCACCACCAGCGATAGGAGAACCATCACTTCCTATATTGGCAATTCAGCCAAACATTTGAAGGACTGCAATTTTAACCCATTTTCTTCTTCATGACAACTACCCCGTCCAAGAGTAACACAGAAGCAACAAATCCGAAGTGATGGGAGAATATCACCGTGTTTTAACTTTGTACAATAGACAGTATTCCTAGTGTTGAACCAAGTATATGAGCATTGTCGCCCACTTCTAATTGCTTCTGTTGCATGAAATTGATATACACTTCCCAAATATTGTTGTGCTGACTAGAGGCGGTGATATATTGTATCAATGACATATTTCTCATAAATTACATAAATTGGCGCTTTTAGATTTTCATCATTATCGTTGATGGCAATTACTAGAGATTTTCATGACTTCTCTTCGCGCGTTCACTATAGGTTTGAAACGAATGAGTTAATTGTTTTTTGTATTGGTCAGACTGATTAATTAAAGTAAAGAGCCTTAACGTAATCATATATATTGGGATCGATACAAGCAAGTTATTCCCATCCCCCTTTGCGCTTATCTCGATCCCCCTTCGATTCTCGGTTTTCTGGGTGCTACCAAATTGGGAATATTATAAAATATTTTATTGCAAAACATATTGTTTCACTGGTGACTTCGTTGTTGTTCAGATGTTTCTGTGGTTTGAAGACATGATAGGCTAAATAGTAGAGCAATAATAACAGGAATTTTCTGTTTGAATGGTGGGTAAAGGGGGAAATTACGGAGGACGCTATTAACCGAGAAATTATTGGTGGATTTCTTGTTTCTCTTACATAATAGAAAATTAACCGAGAAATACCTGTTTCAAAGTAGATGGGGAGGCAACGCTACATACACTGCATGATCCTACCCTCTGTAACTTCTGTTTGCCCATGTTTTATTGGGAATTTGTTCAATGGTTCGATTGCTAGTGATGTGGGTGAGCTCTGGGATTTGGTTATATTGGATTTGAGCAGAATATGACGGTGGAATGTAATGCGTTTAAAACATCAAATGCCATTAAATGCAATTAATACCCGTAGGTCATCACTGTAGTGGAGGCGGGCAGGGTAGACGGGCAGAAACATCAGGTCACTAGATTTTTATGAGATGTAACATGCCATCGCATGCATGGATGCATAGTGTGAGGGAAGGTGGCAGTAATGACGTAAGGAGGAGGGATCGCGGGAGGGATCTGGGCTGTAAGGACTCGCATTAATGTATCAATAGAGGTGGAAATAGCTTTCGCCTCAGTTGTCAACACATTAGTGATGAACGCTTTATGTTGCCACTGTCTCTGTTGGGTAATTTATTAGTCAAACATGACATAAATATTGGTGAATTTTGGCGTGGCATCGCATTGATTGAAGTGGGCCTGCCCGGTCTTGGAACATTAAAAAATAAGGAACACACATAGATTCACATATTCATTGAGTCAACGTTTGATATATTTTGTTTCGTTCCGCTACCATTCCATATAAACCAAGCCAACTATAGTTTACCCTTTTACAACTAGTGTACTATTGTTGCCACTATCCACATCATGTGGGCCCCATGCCTACCCATCATCACAATGTTATGTTTCTTATTGATGAGCGCCACATGTCCATACATCATCATCGTTATTTATGAGCGCCACATGTCCATACATCATCATCGTTATTGATGAGAATGCATAGGATGCATGACCCAAATGATTCGATCGATGCTCATGCGGGTTGGGATTGATTTTAGTTGGAATTTGGAGGGACGGTTAGTAGAGGGATTAAGATTGCTTTCTTCCATCACATGCTTTTCGCCTTTTTTCTTTGGATTGTAAATAAATATATACACCTCCTCTCACTTTGTAAAATCTTCAACTCAAATCCAATTGGTTTAAGAATCCTAGAAAGATTCTTTGGTTTGGTTTGGTTTGCGTTATAAATCAACTTACTAAAAAGGAAGTGGAAATGCCACTATCCATGACGCATAATAATACTTATTAACTGTTACACATTTGGAAAAGTTGAGTTTTTAACTGATTAGGGTTGATTTGAAATATTCATCTTCTTAAAGCTTACACTTATATTAATAAACTATTTGTTAGTCAAGCTGCCCTAAAAATATTCAGTTCATGTACAATAGTCCTACAGTTTATGTACAATAGTCTCGCTTAGTAAGTGGCCAACTACCAAACCAAAGAAGTGCGCACAACATAATTTCTTTTGGATTGAAAGTCAAGTTAAATAAATACACTTTTATGATGTAGTGTTGTTTAACGATAAAATCTAAAATTAATAATAATAATAATAATTGATATAAATTTAATTTGAAAATTAAATTGTATGCTTCAGGTAGCTCAATTGGCAATGGCCATGGAAATGAAGTCTCACGGAACCTAAAGTCTTGGGTTCAAATCTTGTGCTATCCCCCCTTATTGGGGTGAGAAGTTGGACATGATGAAGATGTAGTCCTACCAAGCTTACAAAAAAATGAAAATTAAATTTAAATGACAAAAAAATTGTAATTATTTTTTCTAATCATTCAAAAAAAATCTAATTAACTATATATCTTAAAAATAATAATCCATTCACTCAAATTAAAAGCTTTTATGTCACCCATGGGGCTTTGGATTGACGATGAATGGGTGCACTGTTAAGGCACTCCTTGCGATAGGCCACTGGTTCAAATCCCCCGTGGGTGCTTACCTACCAAAAAAAAGAACTTTTATGTCAAATATTACAACAAAAATTACCAAAAAAAAATTCAAACTTAATAAACATCCTCTTATAAAGTTCAATAAAAAGAAGTATATTCCATGGTGATACTTCCACTCCTCAAAGACTTTTTAGGTTGTCATAGGGAGTAAATTGGCCGAAGTTAACCAATTTACTGACAATGTGGCTCGAACGAAGAGCTATTTGACCAAATTTGGATGAAACCAACAATTTTGTATCTTGGTTTCTTCCTTTTATTTTTTAGAAACATATTTTAGCACTACCTCACCCATTGGTAAATTTATTTTCTGACAGTTAACAATCTGATAATAAACGCAATGATCTAGGAGGATCTCTTCAGATCAGTTACACAGGTTCAGTTTCGTCATCAGCGTTCAGGTCCAGTGTCGTCAGCTTTGACAATGATGCTTATGGTTCAATTTGTCTGGTAATGTATATGGTTTTCATGGTATTCGACGAATATGGTTTGACACCTGGTTGTCGACAAGTGGTTGTCATAGTTCCGCCAAGATTTGGTTGTCAACATGTTGGTTTTCACTAGTTCCACCAAGATATGGTTGTCGACATGGGTTGGTCATCTGCCTTTGAGAGTTTGGTTGTCATCATCATGTGACATTTGCTGCAAATGTCACTTTGTGACAATTGATGTAAAAAGGGTTGTCTTTAGAAAAAAATGATGTTAAGATTAAAACCATAAACCTAAGACATTATGTTAACCAAACCTTAAAACCCTAACCCAACCATACATTAAATACCTAAAACCTAAGTTCTAAACCCATATTATAAAACCATGTATTACAAATACAAATCAAAACCTTCAACCCTATGAATAAAGCCTCTTGGGCTATTATATACAATGTAATAAACATGGAACATTGCAAATTATATACAACAGTCTCTAACCGCAGCAATGTGAACAAAACCAAAATGTTAAATGTAAATTCTCTGCAGGCTCAAAACCGTAGTGGGAATCCTCCTAACCGTAACCGTCTTAGAACTATGCCATGTGAACAGGTAGAGGAATTGTAAGGAGATAGCAGTCAGAGGTCAACGTTAACCACACTTTTAGTTAATCGTGGCATGAAAACTGCACCATAGCTGTCACATGTAAAACCTTTGGAGCACCGCAAATCCAGAATCGTCAGGGATCAATGCAGAGGTGGCAGCCTGCGGTTAGATTGCGACAGTCACATGCTGGCTGTCACCCTCCTCTACCCGATTAGCAAACAACTAATGGTCTTTGAATTAACATAAAGTCTATTTGGGGTTTTTTCGTTGGAGTTTTGACCTATATTAATTCAACCACCATGCATGTTATCCCTAAGGTGTTCAAACATGACAAGACCGAGACCCTTAAACCCTTTTTGCTACCAATCTTGGCTAGGAAGACCTCAGATGTATCTACAACCTTTTAAATGCACCTTTTTTGTTCATGAGGAAGATATTAGTGATTTTGAGTTTAGAGTGTAGATTCTGGAGGATATAGGCGATTTTAATTTCAGTGTAATAGGGGCATCGGGAGTCAGAACTGGGAACCATGATAGGCATTGGAAATTTGGTTCAGAGAGCTTTATTATGAAAGTGACCAGAAGGGCCTGCGCGCACATTCATATCGTTCAATTTGCTGTGTAATCGACCTTCTTAGATTCAATCCTAATAAAGCGGTCACCCATCTTGAAAGCGGACCCAGAGACGTAGTCTATCAGGAACGAACTCCGTAATCAATCTTGATGTCTGGTATCACTGTGTATTTGTTTTTTGCACTTATGTTTTTCATCTTACTTATGTTTTATCAAATGTCGTAAAGTCTTTTTTCTCAAGTAGTTCTCACAGTTTTAGAACTTTAAGTTAACATTCATTTCATTGTTGGCATAATCAATTCTACTTCAGTTTTAACATATGATCATTTCAAATCATATAATTTGGTATCAGAGCAGGTTGCATTTGTAGAATTTGTCAGTGAATGTTAACCAGGTTAAAGTCACAACGTGGAGAAGGAATCCTTGAGCAGATTAACCCAGAGATTGGAAAGCAAAGAGTCGTTCATAATTCGACCATGACAGGATTTGATGTAGGTGAAAATCCAAAAACTAAGATGAACGATGAACAGTTTCAACAAGCATACTTGAATATGAAACAGATGTTGGGATAACTATATGAAGATAAGAAGGTGAGAGATGCAACTTCTTCTTCAAAGACATCAAAGAAGGACAAGATAAAGGCAAGGCTGATAAACCTCCTTCACCTCCATCATCTCCATCATCATCTTCTTATTATTATTCTTCCAATGCAGGATCTGAAACAGAAAAGAAACCTACGAAAACATCTCTTTTGAAACTTGATGTAAATTTGAGTTACCTATTTGTGATGGCGAAATGAATCCTGAAAAGCTAGATAACTTGATTAAGCAATTAGAAGTGTATTTTCATATTTAGAACATTTCTGATGACAAAATGAAAACTCAGCCAGCTACACTTAGAATAGGGGGAACAACTTTAATCTGGTGGGAAAGTAAAACTCAGATAGATGTAAAGCGAAAAGGTAAAGTCATCTCTTTATGGTCTAAGTTTTTAAATTCTCTTAGGAAACAATTATATCCTTGAGGATACATGCAGCAAGTTATTATTGATTGGCAGCATTTGAGGCAAGATAAAGGGCAGAGAGTTCAAGAGTTTATTCAAGAGTTCAGAAAGAAAGCATTAACGCTTGGTATTTCATTGGATACACGTGAAACTTTATTAAAATACATCAGCAGTTTACATTCATATTTGCAACATAAATTATTGAAGTTTAATGTTGATGATTTTGATGAAGTGTGTGTTCAAGACACACATATTGATTCAGGTGGCAGACCATTCAAGTTTTCACCGCAATCATCCAAAGAGTTGGAAATAAAATATTCCAATGACAATAAGGGGAAGAACAATTCAAAGAGAAAGAAATCAGCGACAGCTCAAAAGGAAAGACCTACTTGTTCTCATTGCCAGAGAATCGGTCATGATGAATCTAAGTGTTGGAAATTTCATCTAGAACTTAAGCCCAAAAAGTTCCTCAATGAGAAGGATGAAAAGAAGGCAATTGAAGTCATCCAGCAAGATCTAGGTTCCAATTCAAGTGATGAAAGGAGGATAACTGCCATAGTTTCGACAGGTAAAACTTCTAACACTAGTTCAAGTTTGAATACTATTGCATCTTCATCAAACATAAATCCTTCAAATGAGGATAAAAGAGTTGAACTATTTAACATAAGGATAACTTCTAAGCACACAAAGATAGATACAATGTTGGACAGTGGATCACAGGCAAATTTAATATATGAATATTTAGTTAAGAACTTGGGTTTGGAAACAAAGAATCATCCAAGACCTTACCCATTAGGATGACTAAATAAATCAACTTAGATAAAAGTCACAAAATAGTGTCGATTAAGATTTTCCATTACAGCTAACTACATTGATGAAGTGGAATTAGATGTGGTTCCAGTAGACATATGTGGAGTTGTCTTAGGAAGTCCTTATCTTTATGATCATGATGCAGTGTTTTATAGGAGAGAGCATAAATATCACCTTAAGAAAGATGGGGTTGAATTTATTGTCAGGGTACATCAAAGTAAAAATCATTTGAATATTGTTGCTAATCAGATGAAGTGATTAATAAGTTCAAATAAAATATTTGTAATCATGTGTGTAAAGGAACGACATAAGAATCAACATGATGATTGTTCAAGTTATGAGTCCCAATTTAAAGATAGTTTGATCAAAGAGGTAGAAACTTTTTCAGTTCTATTTAAAGAAACCAAACATCTTACTCATAAGCAGGGAATACAACATGAGTTACAGTTTGTGCCTAAAGCCCCTCTTCCTAAAGTCAAAATGAATCAATTCAGTCCAAGTTGGAAGTTAACAGTTACAGGGATGCAGGTCAGTATTGGGGAAAGGCAGTGTTAAATTTCTCTTGTATTGTGTCACCATTTCATGTTTCAAACAGTTTGGAAGCCTCTTTTCAAGTGGAGAGGAAGTCTATTTGTTTTCATATCAAAGCCTTTTCTAAAGCAATGTCAAAGTATCCAATATATCAAAGGGAAACCTATGCATCAGGGGAAAGTGCTAATCAATGGAAACATCACTTAATGAATAAGGAAATAGTGATTCAAACAAATCAACAACCATTTAAATACTTTCAAAATCAAACTAAGTTGCAACAATTTTCACATTACAGTTTGAAGGGTTTATTGCAACAGGTTCACTTAGTAATCAGAAATCAGGATTAATACATGTCAATAATATTGAACAATATCCAGTAGATATTGTTTTCAAAGATGATTATGAATCAATAACTCATGGTATTTCGTGAAAAGAAGTCAATCGTCATGTTCATAATAGGTTGTTTGACCATCTTCACAAGTTGTGCATACTACAGATGGATAGAACAGTTCACCGATTCAAAATGTGCCATGGTCAGCATCATCAGGGTCATCACTTTCAGGTGGTTGCTTGAATGTATTGGCACATCATCAGGGCAAGGTGGAAAGTGAGGGAGCTCCACCCTCATTAACTATCTATTTAAGTCAAACTTTTGTGGTCCAAAAGCTTTCAAGTGGAGAGGATTGATCCAGGAGGATCTCGTCAGATTAGTTACACAGGTTCATTTTCGTCATCAACATTCAAGTCTGGTGTCATCAGCTTTGACAGTGATGTTTATGGTTCAGGTTGTCTAGTAATGTATATGGTTTTCATGGTATTCGACAAATATGGTTTGGTACGTGGTTGTCGACAAGTCGTTGTCGTCAGTTCCGCCAGGATTTGGTTGTCAACATGTTGGTTGTCGTCAGTTCCACCAAGAAATGGTTGTCGACGTGGGTTGGTCATCCACCTTTCAAAGTTTGGTTGTCATCATCATGTGACGTTTGTCGCAAATGTAACTTTGTGACAATTGATGTAAAAAGGGTTGTGTTTAGAACAAAATGATGTTAATATTAAAACCCTAAACCTAAGACATTATGTTAACCAAACCCTAAAACCCTAACCCAACCATACATTAAATACCTAAAAACTAAGTTCTAAACCCATATTTTAAAACCATGTATTACAAATACAAATTAAAACCTTCAACCTTATGTATAAACCCTCTCGAGCTATTATATACAATGTAATAAACTTGAAACATTACAAATTATATACGCCAGTCTCTAACCGATGCAATGTGAACAAAACCAAAATGTTAAATGTAAATTCTCCGCAGGCTCAAAACCACAGCGGGAATCCTCCTAACCATAACCATCTCGGAACTATAGCATGTGAACAACCAGAGGAACCGTCGGGAGACAACAGTTAGAGGTCAACGTTCACCACATCGTTAGTTAACCGCGACATGAAAACTGCACCATAACTGTCACATGTAAAACTATTGGAGCACCGCAAGCCGAAACCGTCGGGGATCAACGCAGAGGTGGCAGCCTGCGATTAGACCGTGACAGTCACATGCTAGCTGTCTCCCTCCTCCACCCGATTATCAAACAGATAATGTTCTTTGAATTAATATAAAGTTTATTTGGGGTTTTTTGTTGGAGTTTTGACCTATATTAATTCAACCACCATGCATGTTATCCCTAAGGTGTTCAAACATGATAAGATCGATACCCTTAAACACTTTTTGCTAGTTGTTCATGCCAATGTTGGCTAGGAAGACCTCGGATGTATCTGCAGCCCTTTAAATGCACATTTTTTGTTCATGAGGAAGATATTAGTGGTTTTGAGTTTAGAGTCCAGATTCTAAAGGATATAAACGATTTTGTTTTGAATGTAACAAGAGCATCGGGAGTCAAAATTGGGAATCATGACAGGCGTTGGATATATGGTTCAGAGAGCTTTCTTATGACAGTGACTAGAAGTGCCTGCGTGCACATTCAGATTGGTCAATTTTATGTGTAATTGACCTTCTCATATTCAATCCTAATAAAGCGGTCGCCCATCTTGAAAGAGGACTCGAAGACGTAGTCCATCAAGTACGAACTCCATAATCAATCTTGTTGATCGTTGTGTATTTGTTGTTTTCACTTCTATTTTGCATCTTACTTATGTTTTACCAATTCTTGTAAAGTCTTCCTTCTCAAGAAGTTCTCATGGTTTCAGCGCTTTAAGTTAACATTCATTTCATTGTTGGCATAATCAATTCTACTTCAGTTTTAAAATATGATCATTTCAGATCATGCTGTAAACAATTTAGCTTTAGATACATATAAAGCATAGAACATCTGAATTTAGTTCACGAGATTAAAACGTGGAGAGGTTAATTTTTTTAAGGAAGGAGATTTGAATTTAGTTGGAATGTGGTTTTCTTCTTTTTACTATAAACTTCACGATGTATGAGAAATGTAAACAAATTTCACATACCACTATGGGAAATCCAAATTCTTTCTCTACAAAAAAACACCACAGAAGTTTAAAATCTAATATCGACTTCATTTTAAGTATTAAAAACTGAATTTTCTTAGGGTAAGAAAGTTAGTGTAATTTCTTATTATGTAATAAAGTGGTTATATACATTTGTCCAAAAAAGTTTATGTAGTGAGATTCTTATGAAAACATTATTGTTTGCGAGCCAATAAAAAAAAATATTATACATCAATTTGATTTACAACTAGGTTGTGATCTTAAGATTAAAGTTTTATTATATTTTATTTTATTTCGTATGTTAAAGAAGTTTCATTTTTTTTTTTTTTAAATTGAATGAATAAATTTATTTTTTTTATTTTCAATGAATCAAAACACAATTGTCTTTAACGCGACTTTTTGAAAGCCTTTCCGGTGGCTTTTTCCGGTCAAAATCCGGCAACAATTTATTGGAATCGCAAGTTTGATAGCTAGTTTCTGCACAATCAAAGCGTCCCAGGGATTTTTCAGGGTGCTGAATCCAAATATGCAGTTAAAAAACCATTTTAACTGCAACAAATTAATATTTAAACTCAATTTCTTCCCCCGGATTCCGTCACCGAAATCTCCAAAAAGTCGCATTATAGACAACTCCAATCAAAACATCTTTCCACACTATTGTTGACAAAAATACCATAAATACAAATATTTATTATACTAATTAAATTGGGTTTTTCAAAAACAATTATACTCTTAACTTAAAAACATAATTCTAACAATTATACTAGGTATTAATTCATATATATAAAGAGTCAAAGCAAATTTTCAATATAAGGAATCCAAAACTTGTTTGCTTAATTGATGTGTCTAAGTAATGATATATATGAATTTTATGAATTAAGAATGGTTATTCTCTTTGTTGGTTTGGCTCACATGACTTTGAATTTCATGATTTACATAGAACAATTAATCACCAATTGAGCTACCCCACTTTGTAGCCCTTGTTTAAATGTGGGAGTTGATTCATACCTTTCAAATTTCAATAATTAAACTAAGCGGCAGGAAATGCTAGCTATGTCGCCTTGTTAATATATGTATATATATATATATATATATATAAGCAACAATAAGAGTGGAATGCCATAATGAAAACCAAGTTGAATTTAACACTTTTATATATGTTTTTTTCTTATTTTTTTAAATTAAATTGAAAAACAAAAAGGACATAAGTGCTTTTGAAATAAATCTCAAACTTATGTTCTTTAGTACTACTAAAAATATTGTGTGGAGATTAAATCCCCTACCATCCACTTAATAATGATTGATAATTAAACAAAAATTTAAACACACTTATTACCATAAAACATAACGTACAATAATATAAATAAAAAATAACCAAAATACAACTTAAAAGGTAAATACATAGAATATATAAAGGGATTGGATCTCTCAATGTGCAAACCACTTTTTTGAGTGCAAAACTTGAGGAAAGGTTCCAACCTCAAGTGATTTAATCCCTCACATAGCTTGATATTGCAAAGTTAAGATATACTATAGAGCTCGGGATAGTTTGTATGTGGCTAAAGATTTGCTCCATTGCACATTGGTTTTGGCTGGATAGGAGGTTGCAATTCCAGTTATGCATTGGTATACTATGTAGTTTTCTTTTTAGATGCATTCGATGGTTTTAGACACTTGACTTTAATCTTTTGTATTTTTTCATGTTCCATTTAGCATATTTCCTTTAACTATGTGCTGAACTTCTGATGGGAAGACTCCTTTTGTATTTTGTGATGAAGGATTTGGGTTTCCAATAGTTGATAAATTTCTGAAAAATTTTGATGTAGGTCTTACGTGTATCAAATTTTAGTACACTGATTTTGTAATGGGTTGCTGTTAATTTTTATTTTGTCGAGATGTAGTGTTGAGATTGCAACAAGATGATGGAGCTTAGTGAAAAGAGTCGCCTTCACTAAGTGGGCCTGCAGGCTATTTTTGGCGCAAGTCTATTTTTAGACATATGGATCATGTCTATGGATTGCAGGTTGTTGTTTATGGATGATTGATCAAGTTGGGAAAATAGATGGACTTCTATTTTTGATGAAAGTGTGAGTGATCAAGTCTATTTTTAGACTGGCTGTCAAAAATAGAAAAGTCAAATATTATTATCTCACAATAATATTTGGACTATAAACTTAATCTTATTCTCTTGGAGCACTTCAGTTTGAGCTACGGATGTGGCACATGCAGTTGCAGAAGGAAATACGTTTTTCTTATGGGTTAGTTGAATTTTTGCATGCATGACTTCAGTTAGAACTCAAGTGAGTTGAGTTTAGTGGACTGGAGGTGCAGTTGATGGAGTTGTGTTCAGTTTAGCTTTGTTAAACTGGTTTTATTTAGTCTAACTGGCGAATAGACTAGAGATGAGTTGGGTGAATTAGTTATTAATTAATTCACAAGTTATTAACTCATAATACAACTAATGAATACTTCAGTTAACTCAGTTGCATGTCAGTGCATGTTCAGTTCAGCAGGGACAGGTGTTAGAGAATCAGATTGCTATAAGTTGTGACTATAGTTGTGCATCAGATCTTGCACAATCAAGGAATTGAGTATGCCAATGAGTTTGCTCACGTATTTTCCCACATTGTAGCTTGTGCTCACATGATTTTGCCAAGTAAATACGTGGTTGCCTTGGAATTATCATCAGTTCTTGAGCAGGTATTGAGCAGCGGAGCAGGCAAGCAGTAGAAGAGATTTGGAGATCATATCTGAGCTGTATTGTGTGTAACAGAGGTGGAGATACTTGTGAGAAGTATTATGCTGTGTAATGTTACATGACTCAATCATTAATATATAGATAGTTGGGGTTTTTAGCGAGATGCTTTCCCCGGGATACATACTGTGTAATGTGTGAATGCTCTTGATGTTTTATTGTTATTGATGTTGCTATATTGATGATCGACGTAGAGGAGCTTATGTATTGTGTATGTTTTCCACAATAGTACATGATCAGGATAATCTCCATTGAATATGTGTTAAATTATTCAAAATTTCTACAAAATCTCAACTCATGGAGGAGTCTAAATTGGTGGCCATAGACTACACTAAGCCTCCCTTCACAAGAAATGTATTTAAGAATGTGATAGTGCACCTCATTCCAAGGATAGGGAAGACTCTCTCTTATGACCCCTTTTTTGTCCTCAATTGGCTCTTCATCATCTAGGAAAAATGTTTTCTTAGCGAAAGTGTTGTTATCCTTATCCTCCTTTCTCCATTACACCCCTTGAGGAAGTGTGGTGACTCTATTGGTCACCTCAGGGTTGATTGTAATTGAAAACACCCTCACCATAGTAGTAGCACTAGTTCTAGCCTGAGGGTTGAGTTCCATGGCAAATTCCAGAGCTATATCATCATCATACCCTCTAAGCAACTCAAAGAATCCCAACTAGTCATGCCTCCAAAATATATCTACCATAGGGGGATGAAGGTGGATCTAGGATGTGTTTGTGGGTTCCATTCTGTTGAATCTTGCTCTCGTTTCTCTTATTTGGTTAGCTAACTGTAGGAGTTTTTGTAGGCTAGCCTTAGTGTGATTTCAGGATGACTGAGAGTTTAGAATTTTTGGTGGATCACTACAACTTTTACCCTTTCCTATATCCACACATTTTTCTTTAAACTTCACAAAACTCTATCTAAACCCCAGGCCCACTGTAATTACTAAAACATTTCAGACTTGTCATTTTTTCTTCCCTAGCTATCAAGTCAAAAACATAGGAGATATGGGCCACCTACCTTTCACTGTTATGCTCTAGATGATGATAATTGTTGACCAATTGGACCCTAGGCACCCCCTTGCATATTTCTGGTGAAATTCAAGTGCTTCATGTAGCTCCCTAAGTTTCATGTGGTTTCTTGTAGCTCTGTTTCCTGCATGGTGGCCAAAATAGGGTTTGCTTCCTCGATGGCTCTCCAAGGTGGTCTCGGTCTCTCTAATCTCAAAATGAACAATTTGTGCATGAAAGTTTGAAATTTTTTCTATTTATGGTAAATTTCTTCGAGCATTGTGTTGCCTAGCAGTGGTACGGGATTTCCTCATTGAGACCATTGGCCCACTGTTGGTGATCATGCAGTCTCCCCTCATAATTATCACCCACTCTCACATAACTAAATCGACCACCTTTTTTACTGATGCTTCTTGGTTTGAGATTCCAACGTGGCATGCTAACTGAGAGTTTACTTTTTGACCTTGTGCTGAGGGTGGCTAAGTTAACTGGCCATCTCCAACTTATAAAAAATATTTTTTTCACATTCTTACACTTTTATCATATCGCTACTCGGGGAAGAGTTTGGATGAGGTTACATACCCATGCCTACCTTTGCTGGTCGATGCATGCTGGAGGATGACCTTGTTGTGCTTCTTGTTCAAGCAAGTGCTCTCCTTTGGTCACTTTTTTGTTGATTTCTTCTTGCTGATGTAGTTGTCTACTTGTTGTTTCCTGTGTGCAGGTGCTTGGTATCCTTGTTGCTGCTGCTAAGCTTTGGACAAGAGTCACAAGGTTTGTAGAGATGATGGAGCTCCCTATTTTCATTGGTGGTGAAGAAGAATTTAGCTTAGGCTTGCTACAGTGATCTAGGAGGATCTCGTCAGCTCAGTTACACAGTTTCAGTGTCGTCGTTAGCATTCAGTTCAGTGTCCTCAACTTCGACAGTGTTGTTTATGGTTTAGGTTGTTCAAGTGATGACTATGGTTTTTCATGGTGTTCAGTTGATGTGGTTTTGTACCTGGCTGTTGACATGTGGTTTTCGTCAACTCTACCAAGATTTGGTCGTCAACATGTGTTTGTTGTCCGCTTCGCAGGATTTAGTGTCGATGTGGGTTTGTCGTCGAGTAGGGTTTGGTTATCGTCATCATCAGACGAATGTCACAAATGTCACTTTGTGACAATTTGATGTAAATGGTTTCTTTTCAATGTAAGGTCAAAAACATAACCTAAAGACCTAAAACCCTAATGCACATAAACCTAAGTCCTAAACTGTAACCTAATGTATTGCCTTTATACATTAAAATATGTATTAAAACTATATTTCAATACATTAAAAAGCCTAAACCTAATCCTATACCTAATGGACCATACTACAACTCTGTGTATGAGAACAAACCCTAAGTAATACCTCTTGGACTATATAACATATTAAAACATTGCAAATTTCAACCATATCAGTCCTAACTGTGATTAAGAGACCGCAGCGGGACCACAACTCATGTGAGCAGAGTTAGCCGGTGGGGTTAACAGTTAACTGTCGCATCAACCTTAACCGCAGACCTAGACCGCGGGCCTTCACCGAGTGGAGAGTTAACCTTGACAGTGATAATGTGAATAGGTAGTGGTAAGGCAGAGTTCAGTCTAACTGCAACGGAGTTGTTGCCGTGACGAATTGACATGTGAACGGAGGTGGATAACCACCGGAGCACCGTCAGCCGAGATCGTCGGGGGCAAGCGTGGAGGTGGCAGCCTTCGGCTGGTCACATGTAATGGTCACCCTCCTCCGCCTGGTCAACAAGCTGCCAACTGTTTTAGTTTTAATATATGGTTTTATTTGGGTTTTATTGCAGTTTTAGTTCAATAACTAATGCGATGACCAAACAACCCTATCCTAAGTGTCATTTCATGACTAGACCGAGACCTAAACAAGCCCCAGATTGCAGCTCATTCATCCCAAATTCAGCCTGAGGAGGTTTGAGTGTACTTTCAGGCTTTTAAAAAGGTAGTTTGCTCCTTGAAGTGCATTAGAGTGGTTTTGGGTTTTTGTATGCAGGTTCTGGAGGTTAGAGGTTGTTTTTGTTTTCAGTGTAACATGAGCATCCGAAGTCAGAATTGGGAACCGTTACAGGCATTGGAAAGATGGTTCAGAGATATATCCTTTCACAGTGACCAAAATTTCTTGTGTGCACATTCAATTCGGTCAAATTTATGTGTAATCAACCTCCTTGGTTTCAATCCTAATAAAGTGGTCACCCATCTTGAAAGCAGACCCGGAGACGTAGTCGATCAGGGACGAACTTCGTAATCTGTTATAGCTTTGATACCACTTATTATAGCTCTGATACCACTTGTTATATATCTAAACCAGAAATATATGATAATAACAATTATACCCAAGAAATAAGAAGATAGAAATAGATAGAAATGATTCACTTTATTGATCAAACCCTTAAGGTAGGGCAACACCATACATTCACTCCTTAAGGAAAGATAACACTCCACAAGCCATATGCATGTTCATACAATATTCCTGGACACAATTCCTTGACTTATCTCCATGTGGAGTCTCTAGCCTCTATATAGGTCTCATATATACAATACCATGGATCATTACCATGGTTACCTCATACCATCGACTAATACCATGGGCCCATTACATTATTACTAACTACTTGTGGTCCTTTACATGATATGCGTTAACCACCTTATTTATTACTATGGCCCATCCCATTATTACATTATTACCTTGGGTACCTCCCTTTGTACCCCATATTATCCCCCCTAGGTATATAACGCTTGTTATGGCTCTGATACCACTTGTTATAGATCTAACCCAAAAATATATGATAATAGAAATAACGCAAGAAAGAACAAGATATGAATATAGATAGAAATGATTCTTTATTGATATCAAACCCTTATGGTAGGGAAACACCATATATTCACTCCTTAAGGAAGGAGAACACTCCACAAGCCATATGCCTGTTCATACAATATTCCTTGACACAATTCCTTGACTTCTCTCCATGTGGAGTCTCCAGCCTCTATATAGGCCTCATACATACAATACCATGGATCATTACCGTGGTTCCCTCATACCATCGACTAATACCATGGGCCCATTACATTATTACTAACTACTTGTGGTCCCTTACATGATATGGGTTAACCACCTTATTTATTACTATGGCCCATCCCATTTTACATTATTACCTTGGGTACCTCCCTTTGTACCCCATATTATCCCCCCTAGGTATATAACATAATCAACTTTGATGTTTGGTATCACTGTGTTTTTGTTGTTTTCGCTTTTGTTTTGCATCTTAAATATGTTTTCTCATCTGTCGTAAAGTCTTCTTCTCGAGTAGTTTTCACAGATTTCAGCACTTTCAATTAACATTCTATTCATTAATGTCTAATCAATTCTACATTAGTTTTAACTTATGATAATTTCAGATCATATAATTTGGTATCAGAGCAGGTTGTGTTTGTAGAATTTGCCATTGAATGTTAACCAAGAGTCGCAATGTGGAGAAGGAATCCTTGAGCAGATTGATCCAGAGATTGGAAAGCGACGAGTCGTTCATAAGTCGACCATGACAGAATCTGATGCAGGTGAAAATACTGAAACTAAGATGAGTGATGAACAATTTCAGCAAGCATTCTTGACTATGCAGTAGATGTTGGGAGAACTCTACAAAGACAAGAAGGCGAGAGATGTAGCTTCTTCTTCAAAGACATCGAAGAAGGACAAAGGTAAAGGCAACGCTGATAAACAACCTTCACCTCCATCATCTCCATCATCATCTTCTTCTTATTCTTCTAATGTAGAATCTGAAACAGAAAAGAAACCTAAGAAAACATCTCTTTTGAAACTTGATGTAAAATTTGAGTTACCTATTTATGATGGCGAAATGAATCCTTAAAAGTTAGATAATTGGATTAAGCAATTAGAAGTGTATTGTCGTATTTAGAACATTTCTGATGATAAAATGAAAATTCAGTTAGCTACATTTAGAATGGGTGGAACAACTTTAATCTGGTGGGAAAGTAAAACTCAGATAGATGTAAAGCGAAAAGGTAAAGTCATCTCTTCATGGTCTAAGTTCTTAAAAGCTCTTAGGAAACAATTATATCCTTTAGGATACATGAAACAAGTTGTTATTGATTGGCAACATTTGAGGCAAGGTAAAGGGCAGAGTGTTCAAGAGTTTACTCAGGAGTTTAGAAAGAAAGCATTGGCACTTGGTCTTTCATTGGATACACATGAAACTTTATTAAAATACATCAACAGTTTACATTCATATTTACAGCATACATTATTGATGTTTAATCCTGATGATTTTGATGAAGTGTGTGTTCAGGCCATACATATTGAATCAAATGGCAAACCATTCAATTTTTCATCGCAATCATCCAAAGAGTTGGAAATCAAAGATTCCAATGACAGTAAAGGGAAGAACAATTCGAAGATAAAGAAATCAGTGATAGCTCAGAAGGAAAGACCTACTTGTTCTCATTTCCAGAGAATTGGTCATGATGAATCTAAGTGTTGGAAACTTCATCCAGAGCTTAAGCCCAAAAAGTTTCTTAAGGAGAAGGATGAAAAGAAGGCAATTGCAGCAATCCAACAAGATCTAGGTTCAGATTCAGGTGATGAAAGGAGCATAATTGTTATGGTTACGATAGGTAAAACTTATGACACTGGTTCACGTTTGAAAACTATTGCATCTTCATCAAACATTAAATACTTCAAATTAGGATAAAAGAGTTGAATTGTTTAACATAAGGATAACTTCTAAGTATACAAAGATAGATACAATGTTTGACAATGGATCACAAGTGAATTTAATATATGAATATTTAGTTAAGAGTTTGGTTTGGAAACACGGAATCATCCAAGACCTTACCCATTAGGATGGCTAAATAAATCAACTCAGATAAAAGTCACCAAACAATTTCGATTAAGATTTGTCGTTACATCTAATTACATTGATGAAGTGGAATTAGATGTGGTTCCAGTAGACATATGTGGAGTTATCTTAGGAATTCCTTATCTTTATGATTGTGATGCAGTAGTTTACAGGAGAGAGCATAAATATCACCTTAAGAAAGATGGGGTTGAATTTATTGTCAGGGCACATAAAAAAAAAAAAAAAAAAAAAAAAAAAAAAAAAAAAAAAAAAAATAAATTCACTTGAATTTAGTTGTTTCTAATCAGATGAAGCGATTAATAAGTTCAAATAAAAGATTTGTAATCATGTGTCTAAAGGAACAACATAAGAAACAATAGGATGTTTGTTCAAGTTATGAGTCTCAGCTTAAAGATAGTTTGATCAAAGAGGTAGAAAATTTTCCAGTTCTATTTAAAGGAACCAAACATCTTACTCGTAAGCAGGGAATACAACATGAATTATAGTTTGCGCCTAAAGTTCCTCTTCCTAATGTCAGAATGAATCAATTCAGTTTGAGTTTGGAAATTAACAGTTATGGGGAGTAGGTCAGTATTGGGGAAAGTCGGTGTTCAATTTCTCTTGTATTGTGTCACCAATTCATGTTTCAAACAATTTGGAAGCCTCTTTTCAAGTGGAGAGGAAACCTATTTGTTTTCATCTCAAAGCCTTTTCTAAAGCAGTGTCAAAGTATTTAAGGGAAACTTATGCATCAGTGGAAAGTGTTAATCAATGGAAACATAATTTAATGAATAAGGGAAAAGTGATTCAAACAAATCAACAGCTAATTCAATACTTTCAAAGACAAACTAAGTTGCAACAATTTTCACCTTACAGTTTGATGGGTTTATGGCAGCAAGTTCACTTAGTAATTAGGAAGCAGGACAGTATGTCAAGTCAAGTAGTTGTTTTGATGTCAAAAGCATCTTTGGTTGTCTCTGTTATTCTACAAAATAGATTGTTAATACATGTCAATGATATTGAACAATATACTATAGAGAATGTTTTCAAAGATGATTTTGAATCACTAACTCATGGTTCTTCATGGAAATAAGTCAATTGCCATGTTCATAATAGGTAGTTTGACCATCATCGCAAGTTATTCGTACTGCAAATGGATGGAACAGGTCACCGAATCAAAATGTGCCAAGGTTAGCATCATCAGGGTCATCACTTGCAGGTGATTGATCAAACGTATTGGTACATCATCAGGACAAGGTGGAAAGTGAGGGAGCTCTACCCTCATCGACCATTTGTTTAGTCAAACTTTTGTGGTCCAAAAGCTTTCAAGTGGAGAGGATTGATCCAGGAGGATCTCGTCAGATCAATTACACAATTTTAGTGTTATCTTTAGCATTCAGTTCAATGTGGCCAGCTCGACAGTGTTGTTTATGGTTCAGGTTGTTCACGTGATGACTATGGTTTTTCATGGTGTTCAATTGATGTGGTTTTGTACCTAGCTGTCGACATGTGGTTGTCGTTAGCTCCACCAAGATTTGGTCATCAACATGTGTTTGTCGTTCGCCTCGCAGGATTTGGTGTTGATGTGGGTTTGTCGTCGAGTAGGGTTTGGTTGTCGTCATCATCAGACGAATGTCACAAATGTCACTTTGTCACAATTTGATGTAAATGGTTTCTTTTCTATGTAAGGACAAAAACATAACCTAAAGACCTAAAACCCTAATACACATAAAAATATGTCCTAAACCCTAACCTAATGTATTACCCTTATACATTAAAATATGTATTAAAACTATATTTAAATACATTAAAAAGCCTAAACCTAATCCTATACCTAATGGACCATACTAAAACTCTATGTATGAGAACAAACCCTAAGTGATACCTCTCAGACTATATAACATATTAAAACATTGCAAATTACAAACATATCAATCCTAACTGTGGTTAAGAGACTGCAACTACCACTAATGTGAGCGGAGTCAGCCGGCTGGGTTAGCAGTTAACCGTCGCATCAACCTTAATCGCAGACCTAGACCGCGGGCCTTCACTGCGTGGACAGTTAACCTTGACAGTGGTAATGTGAACAAGAAGTGGTAAGGCGAAGTTCAGTCTAACCGCAGTGGAGTTGTTGCCGTGATGGATTGACATGTGAATGGAGGTGGATAACCATCGGAGCACCGTCAACCGAGACTGTCGAGGGCAAGCACAGAGGTGGCAGCCTGCGGCTGGTCACATGTAATGGTCGCCCTCTTCCGCCTAGTCAGCAAGCCGCCAACAGTTTCAGTTTTAATATATGGTTTTATTTGGGTTTTACTGCATTTTTAGTGCAACGACTAATGCGACAACCAAACAACCCTATCTTAAGTGTCATTTCATGACTAAACCGAGACCTAAACAACCCCCAAATTGCAGCTCGTTCATCCCAAATTTAGATTGAGGAGGTTTGAGTGTACTTGCATGCTTTTAAAAAGGTAGTTTTCTCATTGAAGTGCATTAGAGTGGTTTTGGGTTTTTGTATACAGGGTCTGGAGGTTAGAGGTTGTTTTTGTTTTCAGTGTAATAGGAGCAGCCAGAGCCGAAATTGGGAACTGTGACAGGCATTAGAAAGTTAGTTCAGAGAAATATCCTTTGACAATGACTAGAAGTGCCTGCGTGCACATTCAATTCGGTCAAATTGCTATGTAATCAACCTCCTTGGTTTCAATCCTAATAAAGCGGTTGCCCATCTTGAAAGCGAACCCAGAGATGTAGTCCATCAGGGACAAACTCCATAATAAACTTTGTTGTCTGGTATCGCTGTGTTTTTGCTATTTTCACTTCTATTTTGCATCTTAAATATGTTTTCTCATCTGTCGTAAAGTATTCTTCTTAATCAGTTTTCACGGATTTCAGCACTTTCAGTTAACATTCTATTCATTAATGGCTAATAAATTCTACATCAATTTTAACTTATGAACATTTCAGATCATGCAGTCATAACACAGGCTGCCAGAGGAGATCTTATAGCTACTACAAGAAACCTTGTGGCTGCCTTTCCTTCACTATTTTTTTGTTTTTTTCACTTAGAGGGAGGCTAGGTGGTGGTGTAGGAGTTGAGAAATGGTAGTGAAGTAGATGTAGTGACGGATGGGTGAGGCCAATGATGGAATGTCCTCTGGATTCTCCTTTTTTTATTGATTTATTATGGACACAGGGGTAGGTATGGACATGAGTTGATGTTGGGTGAGATATGGTGAGGTGTAGGATCCTTTTTTTAACCTAGAATAGGAATGCATCATTGTTTTCCAATTGAGACCCCTTTCCTGTAGTATTTAAGGACATCCTGTAGAAAGCTAGAAAATGCTCAAAAATTGGTTTTTGATGCTTGAAAGTGGAGATGGATGATGGGGAAATGGTAAGCATGCATGAGATGATGTTGATGGAGGAAGAATTTAGGTGATGCTTGGCTTGCTGTCCTTGGAAATCTGAGTCCTTTGTTGTCTTTAAAAACCTGCAAAATCAAAGAATTTTATTAGTGAGTAGGTTTGAGGTCCCTGCCATGGAAATTTTGTTTTTTTCATTTTTCTCTCTTTTTTTTTTTGAAAGACACATAGGTTGCCCCAAAGGAGGTCTTTAGCCTATTTTCCTACCCTAGGCACCTCAAGGGAGGTTTTCACCCAGGGATATTTTCATTTTCCTTTTTTCACTCTTGGGATGCCTCAAGGAGGTTTTCAACCCAAGAGTTGGCTTGAAGTGCCTCATAGAGGTTTTCACCTAGGTCCCTTATTGTTTATTTATTTTTTTATTTTTTTTCAAAAATAAAAACAGTCTTCAAGAATTGGGTGAGCTGGAAGTTGGGACACTTCCAATCACATTCACTTCCTTACTGATGGTACTAATGAAATCCTCCCTTGACAGAGGTCTTTTATAGGCTTTCAATATGTACCCATTGACAAGCAAGGGGACACCTTCTTCATCGATAGTCCTGATTTGAATAGCCCCAGTGTCATGGCACTTTTCTATCAGATATGGACCCAACCACTTGGTCATCAATTTTCCTTTTAAGCCCTTGAACATGGAATCATATAGCAGAGCCCAATCTCCTTCTTGAAAAACTTTGTCCTTGATGTTTTTGTCATGCCAAACCTTTGTTTGTACTTGAATAACTTCAGTGTGTAGGAGGGCCTGCATCCTGAATTCATCCAAATCATTGAGCTAGAGCAGCCTCTCCTGTTGTGCTTTGCAACATCCAAATCCAACTGTGTTGCCATTCTAAAAGTGTTGTACTCAAACTCAATGGAGAGCAGAGGCTTCTTTCCATAGACCAAGTCATAAGGGGTGAATCCAGTGGTTGTCTTCCGGGTTATATTATAGGCGCAAGTGGCCTCCACAAGTTTGTTAGCCTAATATTTTCTATTGCTACTCACAACCTTGGTGAGGATGCTTTCCAATGCTCTATTAGTAACCTCTACTTGTCCATTGGCCTGAGGATGATAAGAAGTTGAATTCATGTGTTTGATCTTATGTTTCCCCAACAAATTCTCAATTGGGTGTGATGTGAATTGAGCACCCTGGTCAATGAATAGTTCTCTAAAGTGCCCAAACTTGTAAAATACATTCTCCCTTAAGATCTCAACCACTTTCTCTTATGTTTCTAACTTGACAGCCTTAGTCTCAGCCCACTTTGTCAAATAATTAGTGCATACAATTATGTACTTTTTCTGCCCTGATGGTGGATCAATGGCCCAATGAAATCCATGCCCCACTTGTCAAATGACTCTAGAGTCACCTGAGGTTGCAAGGCATTTCATCCTTGGGAATCGGTTTCCCCATTCTCTGGCACTGATCACATCGATTGGTGTATCTTCTTGCATCTTGGTGGAGAGTGGGCTAGTAGTAGCTAGCTTGTAGTACCTTGAAGGTTGTCCTCTTAGCTCCAAAGTGACCTCCACAAGGCCCGTCGTGATAGGACAATAGGATCTCAAAGAATTCCTCCTCCCTGACACATCTCCTCAAAATTTGATCTATGCCTAACTTGAAGAGATTTCCCCCAATCCAAGTGAATGGGGCTCTCTTTCTTACAATTCTGTTTTTTTCCTTGGAGGATAGATTTGGAGGGAACTGTGCAACCACTAGGTAGTTGGCTATGTCAGCTAACCGTGGAGAGAGAACTGAAATAGAAAATAAATGCTCATCTGGAAGCTAACCATCAACCATTCCTTCCTCACCTGCAGGTAAAACAATTCTAGCCAAAAAATATGCAACTACATTTTCTCTACCAGACTTATCAATGATAGTTAGATCAAACTGTTGTAATAAAAGCAACCATATAATAATTATGGCATTCACAATAGGCTTGTTCCTCAAATATTTGATAGCAGCATGGTCAGTAAGTATAAAGGTCTGGTAACCAGTCATGTAGTATCTAAATTTGTTCAAGGAATGGACAACAACTAGGAGCTCTTTTTCAGTCACAGTATAGTTCAATTCAACCTTGGACATATTTTTTCTAATGAAGTAAATGGCATAAGGAAACTTGTCATCTATCTGGCCTAGAGCTGCTCCTATAGCTTTGTCAGATGCATCAACATGGATGTGGAAAGGAACAGCCCAAATTTGGCCTCAGAGTATGGGTGTAGTAGTCAACTTGTCCTTTAAGGTTTCTAGGCTTCTTGACAACATTCTGACCAACAAAATTCAGAGTCCTTGGCCAGTAGTCCAAACAATGGTGAGACTACTTTGTTGAAGTCCTTTATGAATCTCCTATAGTATCTATATAAGCCCAAGAAACTTCTGACATCCCTCTACTTCTAAGGAGTAGGGACCCTCTTTATGATAGCAATTTTATTTGGGTCCACTTGTAGTCCTTCCTGGGATAGTGAGTAACCTAGAACAATCCCTGCATTCATTAATAACTCACATTTCTAAAGACTAAGGGATAGGTTCATTTTAATGAATTTATTTTATAGTTTCCCCAAGTTAGAGATAGCCTCCAGGAAATCACACCCATAAGAAGTGAAATCATCCATATATATTTCTACAGAATCATGGAATAGCTCAACAAAGATGCTCAGAATTTCCCTTTGAAAAGTGGTAGGGGCATTACATAATCCAAAAGGAAGGACCCTATAAGAAAAGGTACCCTAAGGACAAGTGAATGTGGTTTTATCTTGGTCCTCTGGGCTGATCTGGATATGATTGTAACCATTGAATCCATCTAGGAAAGAGAAGAACTTCTTTCCTGCAAGACCATCCAAGAGTTGATCAATGAAAGGTAGAGGGAAATGGTCCTTTTTAGTGGCCTTGTTTAGCTGTCTGTAGTCCACACAAATCCTCCATTTTCCTTTCTTCTTTGGGACCAAAACTAGAGGAGACACCCACTCACTATCTAAGATGGGGTAAATGAATCTTGGATCCAAAAACTTATGCAGTTCTTCTTTAACTATGTCTTTGAGGGTTGGGTTCATTCTCCTCTGAAGTTGGCACAATGGCTTGCAACCTTCCTTGATGTAAATGTGTTGAGCACACATCGAAGGGTGCACTCCCTTCATTTCCTTATAACTCCAAGCAAAGGTATCCAAGTGCTCTCTTAACATGTCGCATAACTCCTTTTCCTGATGTGTAGAGAGAGAGGGGTTGATTTTAAATGTTTTAGCTGGACCAAATTCTATCATTTTTACATGATTAGGACTTGAGTCAACTAGGCACAAATCAATCCAAGGGTTATCTTCATATTTCTTTACTAACTCGTCAAGATACATGGTGTTGGGGCGCTGATTCTGGAGGATTTGATCAATCAGGTCACCTTCATCAGGTTTCCCCCCTTCTATAATATCATCTAGGGTACATATTGGGTAGGATGTGGCATGGTATATTTCATCTTCATCCTCCTCTTCCAACCATAAGGGTAAGTCATGATCTAGAGATGGTTGAGCAAGAGGGTAAAAGACCAATTGTTTGGAAAAATGCCCATTTTTAATGGCCATATTCCCAACCCTGCAACTTATGTAAGCATCAACAATGGCTAGCCATGGCCTTCTAGGGATGAGAATATAACCATTGAATTTGGTCTTAAGTTGGAGAACTAAGAAGTCAACAGGGTATTCCTAGGAATCAATGGAGACCATCACATCCTCAACAACTCCCTCAGGAACTACTGTGGATCTGTCTGCAAGCTGCAAGACTGTCGTGTTCTTACTTAATGATTCTTGGAGATTCAGTTTAAGCATTGTCTCCTTAGTCATCACATTGATGGCAGCCACAAGATCAATCAAGGTATGGGGGACAATGATGCCATCAATGTACACATCTACTATAGGACTTCCAGGGTCTAGATACTTCGGGAAAATCACTCTTCCCAACATTAAGTCAGACATATGTCCAATGCCATTAATGGTAGGGGTGTTTCTCTTTCTCCACCCATGATGTTTGGAGAATTTCTCCTTGATTGTCGTAGATGGGGACATCCTTGATAGCTTGGAGGAGTGGAATTTTAACACACAATTTTTTCAATTCACCCAGCAGTTCAGTCTCTTCTGGGGTTTACTGGCTAGGATGGATTAGTCTCTCAGGAAAAGGAGGGGGATTGGCTTGAGGAACACTCTCTTCATTTTCCTCTTCATGCTCCTCGGGTGGAGATGGAGATTGGTTATCTAGAAGCACTCTTCTAGACCTAAGGTTGATTTCTTGAATTTCCATAACATAGGCAAGGTAGGATGTCTCTCCACTATAGACCTATTGTGCCTGCTTGTTGTTCGGGTTCAGATTTGGATGAGCTAGCATCTAAAGTTTCTTAGGTGGAGCAGGGTGAAGGAGCTGTGGTTGAGATGGAGGTGGAGGCAGTAAGGCTAGAGATTGGTTGAATGGGGACCTCCACCCTTGTGATGGGGTATTCCACAATAAAGAGGTTGTGGGGGAGCATATGGATGAAATGATTGATTGGCAGGTTGGGAATGGCATTGAGGTGCATAAGACCAGGGAGAAGGCATGGACAATGAAGGATGAGTAGGAGGACACCAAGGGGGAACATATGCATTCTGATTAGGGTTGTAATATGAATAGGATGCCCCTTGTATGCCCTGTTGGTATGGTCAAGGTCCTTGAGGCCTCCTTTGGTTGATATAGTAGATTTGTTTAGTCACACCTTCAATTCCTTGATACACAACTTTCAATCCAAGCAGAGAAGGGAACTTGTTTCTGGAGTGGTTTTCCTCATAGACTGAGCAGATCTCTATAAGATTCAATGGACATTCATTTCTATGGTGCATCTAGGGCAAAAGACAAATGAGGCTCTTTCTGCTTCCTCCTACTTCCTCTTGATCTGCATGGTGTCCATTTGTAGAGCAATGTTATGCAAAATTTCACTCTTAAAGTCCTAAAACATGTTCCCAATTTCACTTTTGATGGATGTGTTAGAGGAGGATAAACTGGCCAAAGCTTGACTAGCCCTACCCTTATTTCGGGCTACCCTAAAATTATTTTTGAAAATTGTCTTGATATCATCATAAGATAGCTAGTAGATGTCCCCTCTAGACAACATGTTTAGGGTTTCTAAGATATCTTCCCTAATCCCTCTAAGAAGGACTAACTTGAGTGATTCAGGATCAAGGGTGCATTTGGCCCTTCTGTAGCTGAGTTGGAACCTTTCCTCATAATCTTCCAAGGATTCATCATGTCCCAAGGTGATTATGAAGATTTCTTATTTGTTATCCTTGGACCTACAGTAGTCCCTATACTTATCATTGAAGGGTTCCTGCATTTGAGCCCATGTAGTAACGTTGTCCCCAGGTAACCCATGAATCAGCACAGGGCTGCACCCTTTAGGGTGGATGGGAACAATTTCAGCTTTTGGTCATCAGAGGTATAGTCATAGCTTTTGTAGATGACAACAATCTCAAACAAAAAGGTATCAGTGTCTTCTGAGGTTAATCCATGGAAGCGAGGAAGGGCAGAGGGGCTTATTGTTTTCATCCTAGCATCTCCATTGGTTTCCCTGAAGGGGAAAGCACCTTCATTTCTTTTTGTAGCCATGTTGTAAGTGTGTGGAACGGTTTCTTCTTCTTTTATCCCAATAGGTTCTTCAAAGATCTCTCGTGGCTTACCTAATGGGTCCTCCAACTCCCCTATAGTCAGAGAGGGAAGATGACAGCCACCGAAGAAGAGGGAAGGTCTGATGGTGTGGGGGTATTTGGCAAATTTTCCTAAATTGTCTCTACTCCTACGTGAAATGAAAGAAATATATATTATGTATATATATATATATTCCAGAATTACTTGCAAAATAGAAATAAAGTAGAAATTGCGACTATCTATTGAATGCATAATACAAAGAAAGCAAAAATTGCAATTATTTACTGAATTTCAAATAGAAAAGGAAAGTAGAAATTACATTTACCTAGACACCTCCCTGGCAACAACGCCAAAAAGTGATGAGCCTCAATATTGCAACAAGGATGCTGCAACTCCTAGGGCTACCAACTTTACTTTATCAACCTGGGGTTTCGTACAAACTTAGAGGTGACAGTGCGTTATGCACAGTAGATGCAACAATCTACTCTTGTCACTTTTCAACTAGGGCGGTAAACCACTAGGGTTTTCAAAGCCATTCTTCTATTGACTAGAAGGAGTTTGACTCCTGACAGTGAATTTAAAGCTAATCTTTGATGCAAGAAAGTAAATTCCTACCTATTTAGGAAATGTAAGTGCTGAATGGAAAGTGCTATGAAATGCCATGAAATAATCTAGCTAAGAAATGACACACATTACTTACAAAAAAGAACTAATCTAACCTTTCATTCTATCATCTGGCTATTTGGACTAAGTGGACATGGGAATTTATCCTATCACTCTATGACTGGTGTATGCATGCACTAGCTATCTCATGTTGAAATGGCAGAAAAAGAGTCTTTTGATTTTTAATTTAGAAATGTAAATGCTAAGTTAAACAATATGATCTTTGCAGGGGAGAAAGGCATGGAAGAGCTGGTCTAAAATGACACTAAGAGGCATGGAAGTCAAGTGGAGGGCCTACCCCATGCTTAGACTATCAGTTATGCTCAAAATAGGTTTAAAAGGGCTTCTATAGGAGATCCTGTAGCTGCTACAAGAGATCCTGTAGCTGCTACAGGAACTGCTACATGATGTCCTAGTTTACTACAGGATGTCCTGGTTTTCTACAGGAAGTTAGTTGTAGGCCATAGGAAGGTATGGAAGGTGAAATGAAGTGTTTTAAATATGCTTAATGGTGAAATAGGATGTAGGGACGGTGCACATTACCCAAGGCTCAACCCAACACCTTAGGATGGTTGGATTTTCCCAAGGTCATTGTCCACAGTGGCTACAAAACAGAAATTTGGATTAGGGGTTGGTAGGCCTTGACAGTAGGTGGAGAAGACTCACATGAGGCTGGTGGGATGAGTTCCTCCCTGCAGATCAACAATCCCTGCAACAAAACACATCCTTTGCTTCATTTATGCATAACTTCATATAAATAGGGAAAATATGAGTTGAATTTGAGAAAATTGATTTATTGATGGCTAATGACTATATCTATGAAATGAAATGTCTTCTTAAACTACAACAAACTCAAGAAACAAAATGACAAGTGCGAGTACTTCCAATAAATCATAAACAATGATCTATTCAACAATGAACCCTAAGCTATGCAATGATCAAAAGATAAATATGTTTTTGGGGCTCTGAGAGTGGGGCCCTCAAATCATGATCCCATGAGGGAGATGATAAAGAGGCCACTATCACAAGATTTTCTGAGTATTCTTTCTCACTATTGTACCACTAATCTACTTCTTCAACTAACATAAACAAGACTAAACAATCATTCAAGTACTTGTTAAACTAAACAAAGCAAAAATAACTTCAACAACTAACTATGATTTTAATCTAAGAATACATGTACAAAAAGAGGAACCTTTGTTGCTAGGGTTGGGCCCTAACCTAAGAGTTGCATCCCTCTGAGTCAACTCAATTCTGGATCAAGGTAAACCTTCTCATTATCATCAAAATGTCAAATACAACATAAGATTAACAGTCACACTGTTTCAACTCTAAATTGCCTCTTGGCTACAACAAAAAAAATGAATCCTAATGAGGCCCTTGTCCTTCTTATTTATACAAACTAAAGCTACCAACAACTTCCTAAAAAATAGGGAGACTTGGCTTCCAAACTCGAGAATGACTTGTCTTCACTGTCACCGGCTTAACTGCCAATGAACTTAGTTGGATTGGCTGCTTGTAATTCCGAGCTGATGAGATATGGTGGAGGAATCTTTGAATGATTTGAGGAGTTAAGGAGGGAGACAAATCTCCTCAAATCTCTCTTTCTTGTCCACCTCAATTTCCTACATTTAAATTAGCCCAAAACTGCTTCAATTTCTGCAATTAATGCATATTAGACCACATGACTTAACATCTCACCTTTACCCTTCTCACTAAGTAAAATATAATAAAACATGCAAGTAAATGTGAGAAAATTTGATTTTAATAAGCTGGAGAGTGGCATTAAGGCCCATATAGTTTATCTATTGATGAGCCTCATTAAGAGGCTCACACCTCCAAGGTTGCAGGGCACTTTGGTGTAGGGAAGATTGTGGCTAACTTGTACAGGTAGTTAGGTTCATAAGAGGATGCATGTTTTGTTGTACTAGCAAGCCTAGCAACAGGAAATAGAGTCTATATCATCCCTTACCTATACCTACTAGTCCTTGGGAAAACATTTCCATGGACTTTGTGCGAGGTTTACCAAAAAGCAAGAAGGGACATGACTAAATGTTTGTGGTAGTTGACAGGTTTAGCAAGATGTGTGTTCTAATGCCCTGTAAAAAGGCCATCAACAAGCAAGAAGCAATAAACTTATCTTTGGATAGGTTTAGGTGCACTTTGGGATACCAAGGAGCATCATTTAGACAGGGATACAAGGTTTCTTAGTACATTCTAGACTACATTATGGGAAAAGATGGACACAAAGTTGAAGAGATCTACAACATTCCATCCACAGAAAGATGGGCAGACAGAAGTAGTCAAAAAGACTTTGGTGCAACTTCTGATGGGATACAACCAGAAGCATCTAAAGACCTAGGATGAAAATCTGGTATATATACAACACTATTATAATAGAGCAATCCACACTTCTACAGGAAAGTCCCCATTTGAGACTTGTTTTGGATATTTTCCACATTTGCCTTTGGATATTGCATATGGGAAACAAGGAGGAGTGAGGGAAGATCTTACATGAGAGGCTTCGAGGGTTGAAAAGTTTATAAATAAGATCAAATAGATCCATCTACAATTACAAGAAACACCGCAAAAGTCACAGGAGAAGTATAAGGTTAGGAATGATCAACATAGAACAAAGAAGTCATTCAAGGTGGGAGACAGAGTATGGTAACAGTTGAACAAGGAGAGGCTATAGGGGCATGGTAAGAAAAGAAAGGCTATGAGGTATGGTCCCTTTAAGATACTAGAAAAGGTGGGTGATAATTTCTATTGACTCAGTTTACCACCATATATGCGCATTTACTCAGTTGTAAATGTAGAGAATTTGAAACTCTATAAGCGTTCCATGCTAGATAAGGAAGAGGAACATGTCCTGCCTTCTATGGAGGATTTGACACCATATGCCTAGGGAGAGTTGAAAAAAGATAAAGTTTTGTAGAAGAGGTCCAAAACTAAAAGACAGGGGCAACATGACCTTTGACAGATTGGATTGAAGGGACAACTTCCAGGCAAATCTAAATGGTACACCAGAGAGAAGGTGGAGGAAAAAGTTTCCTCACCTCATTAAGTAGAAGTTTTTGGGGACCAAAATGCTTCAAAAATGGGGAGGTGTGATCTATATTGGATCATTATATTATTTTTCGTCCATCTCAATTCATTTGGAGTGGAAAAAGTGGAGGAATCAACTCATGGGAATGTTTTTACCGGCGGGACCTAGTTTGGCAAAACGAGGTCTGAAACCTTTCGGAAGTGTTTTGAGGCACCAAATGACATTTTTCAGGGGTAAAACTTTATTACTTTATCACCACACCATTTTGTGTTATTCTACACACATAGATATTTCCAACGGTGCAAGAAGCACGTCAATCAGAGTCCTTATGCAAAAGTTATGCCACTTAGAAGTCGACCTTCCTATTTTCACACCTATAGTTTGGGAAGATGTCGTGTCAGCACCCATTATTCATGGAAAAGGGGCTAACCACATGATTATGATGTAAAAGACTCTAGAAGAGTCTATATTGTAACTCTAGTTAAGAGACGATGTAGTCAAAATTAACCACTAGTAGGTTATCGAGTTGTGTTATAATTGGGCCACTTGGAGGAAGAGGGATTCCATTCTTTCAAGAGCATTTTGTTCCATCGATGAGCAAAGATAGCCAGGAGAGATAGGAGGTAGAGCACATAGAGAGGATCTATGCATTGTAGCAACCCATGGGCCACAAACATTACTTCTTTGTACCTACAACCATATTTCCAAGCAGAGAAAGAGAGCGAAGCAACCTCACCTTCTAGTTGGGTATTCTCCCAAAAGGGTTTCCCATAGCATATCTTGTGTCTTATGTGTGTGTGAGCTCTATTTTATCATTCTTTATTTTCTTCATAATATCCATTCGCATGTATGCACTAATTACAATAAAATTTACAGATCTAGAAATTAAATGAAATTGTAATAACATACAATTTCTAGATTTATAATATAATATTATCAGATTTGTTGTGACGAACTGTCCATTGGAATATCCACGATAGTTTACAGATCAATTACATATAACATAGGAGATAGGGAACATCCTTACCTTAAATCCCTGTTACTTTGAAAGAAATGTGTCAATTGGCCATTGATTAATAGAGATATCTAAGGTGCATTGGTGCAAGCAACAATCAATTTTATGAATTCAGAGCCAAATCCAAATTGGGCCAGAACCTTTTACAGGAAGCAGTGGAATACCTCGTTGAATGCATTAGCTCTATCTAATTTAATAATCATGCATTTCTCTTCATTGATGAGCTGGAGTGAAGAGCTTCCTACACCAACATAATATTGTCAAAAAATTATCTATTTTGCAAAAATCCTCCTTGATTAGCAAAAATGATTTTAGGAAGAATTTGTTGGAGATAAGAGGCAATGTCCTTGGTCATTATTTTGTGTGAAGAGTTACACAATGAAATAGGCCAAAATCTAGAAAAGGACGAGGGATTGACTTCTTTTGGAATGAGATTTAGAAAGGGAGAGTTGGTATTGCCTCCCAGCTTAAAGGAGCATTTAGCATATTGGAGCATTAAGTTAATATCATATTTGATGAGGTCCCAAAATTGGGTTCATATGAGACCTAAATGACCTTGCTCCTAAAAGAGTGAGATATTTAGTAGATAGATTTGGTCTCACTAAAAAATGAACACTAACTAAGAACTAATCAATCTTTCAACAATAAGTTGTGAAATTCTTTTATTGTTCCTCATGAACAATCCATTTTGATTAATGATATTCACTATATGAAAGTGTTCAATCATAGTTTGTAGTCATTGCCTTGTTGCATAAATTATCTTATTATCCTCCTTTTTTCCCTTTCGCTAAATAACTATATTGAAATGCCAAGCAATTATCCAAGGTTCATTAATGAATTGCGGCGGCTATGCACTAATAGAGCTACTTTGCTAGTGCATAGAGACTAGTCATTTGAATTTAATGCTACTATTATATTTGTAAAAACCGAATATATCCATTTATTGGAATTTTATAGATTTTATTAAGCATCTTACTTTTCACAAAAAGAATTTTAATAAAGTTGAAATGTTTTGTTTTAGCTTATGAGTTTTCTCGATATTTCAATCCCCTCTTTGAGACCATCTTTAAGAGTGTAATATTCACTCACAAATATATGGACTTTTTAAATGGTTAAGCCTTATTCTATTTACAATGGGCTAAAATGCTAATGATTAAATA
Source organism: Pinus taeda (assembly GCA_000404065.3). Lineage (NCBI taxonomy): Eukaryota > Viridiplantae > Streptophyta > Pinopsida > Pinales > Pinaceae > Pinus > Pinus taeda. The sequence continues at coordinate 419,245 of APFE031627677.1, read as the reverse complement.
AATCTTATTCTCTAATTTATACTATATTTGGCTAGTATCACTTATTCTTTACTTGTGTGATCTAATGTAGTTTTTATTAGATGTGTCTATTTATTGGTGCAATGCTAAAGTGTCTAAGTTATTGACATTTACTCCCAAGATAGGGCCTCTCTCAAAATTTCTTAATATATTGTTGACATAAATTGTCTTTGCATTGGCCATAATAAAACTTATGAACCCCTACTCAAATTCAAAACTTACTCATAATACTAGCTATAGCGCTTCACTCTACATCCTAGATTACATAGTTGGTTGTTTGTTTCTTTGTTAACAACCATACCTCATGGAATCCGAGGGAAAAGTTCATTTTCCTCTCTTTTCATCATGTTCATAGGGAATGAAACAGTCCAACGAATTTCTTATCTAAGAAGGCCTTATATTCAAAAGAAGGTTCCATCTTTTTTGAAGAAAGGCAAGGCAACTTATTATTGAAACCCGAGAGAATACATCTATCTACGAGTTAGGAACTTTGTATGGAGTAACCACGTCATGCTTTTTGTTACCAGTATGTCAATGCTACATTACTTTTGTCTATTCCTCGAGATATAATCGAGTCATCTATGCATATCATCTTATTTAGTATCACTATAGCTCAGAACTTGTATCTAAATATCTTAATTAATATATGTTTCTCTTTTATAAGTTATCTATATATCATTTTATATATAGTTGTTGTTGATGGTTTTTGGACAACTTGTACATGTAAAGCCATTATATGTCATTTTATATACAGTTGTTGTTGATGGTTTTTTGACAACTTGTACATGCAAAGTCATTATATAATTACTTGCTCTCCTTCCATGAAAAATATTGGTCTATAGTTGCCCATGTACTCCTTTTTTTTTATCAATAGAAAAAGTTAACATTTTCCTTTCTTTAAAAACCAACCATACCTCATGGCCGAGAAATACAATTCGATTTCATGCTCTATTTTTTTGCGTAATTATGTTGTAAGGCGTTTCCCTTTGGGAAGAACTCCCTTATGTGCCACCGTGTCCTATTTTGGACCATTAATCTGATGTGTTAGACGATTAAAAGAGATTGTGCCATTGAATCAGATCATTATAAATGGCGGAGAACACCGTGGAGAACACTTAGTTGGAAGTTAGTTACGGTAAACACAGAGCTAGAAGTGTGTTGAAAGTTAGTTACTGAGTTGATCATTATAGATGGCGGAGAACACTTCGTTGGAAGTTAGTTACGGTGAAAACAGAGCTAGTAGTGCGTTGAAAGTTAGATACTGAGCTGGAAATTCGTTACAATAACTACCCAGAAAATTCGTTACAGTAACTACCCAGGTGCCTATTGCAGCTATTTTTCTATTCGGAGAGCTTCGTCATCAACTCCTTCTTGTTGAAATATTATTTTCAACTGCAGGGGTTGTCCTTTGCCATACCCCTGTACTGTTGAATCAACTGCCATACCTCTGCATTGATGATTTTGCCAGTAAACAACTGCAGCTCCAGTCCTTTCCTGAATCAGCGATTACACAACAATTTATTACGGAATGGCGGTCTCTCACGATGATGATTTTGCCAGTAAACAGCCGCAGCTCCAGTCCTTTCCTGAATTAGCGATTACACAACAATTTATTACGGAATGGCGGTCTCTCACGAAATGATGGTAATTAATTGCTATGTAGGTAGGATTTTAATTTTATTTTTTTTAATTCACGTATGCAGTTTTGTTCTTATGGTACAAGAAAAAAAAAAGTTCAGTTCTGTTTTGTTGTTGACTTTGAAATGTAATGAAAACACAACAGTGTGCGTAAGAATTTTTTTTTGAATAGAGATAGAGTTCTCTCTGTTATGCACAGCAGTGCAGAAGTTTTTTTATGTACGCAGCAGCGTGAGTATATGAATGAAATTTACAAACAGGAGTGAAAAATGTTTCAAGGAAGAAACAGAGTGTTTACAGCAGAGTTCTGAACAGAAACAGAGTTTTTTGTAACCGCACAACAGTGCTTAAACACCTGCAATTTTCTGAGATAAAGGAAGTTGTTTTATTGTATCAGTTGTTTTATTATATCAGTTGTTTTACTGAATATAAGTTAAAGTTTCAGTTACTGTTTCACCAGTTTCTGTGTTGCTGAGTATTACTCTGTTTTTTCAGTTTTTATTTTAAATTATCAGAAATTTCCTGTTGCTGCAACACCACGATCAGCGTTGCTGCAACACCGAATCCTGTTGCTGCAACACCATTTCCAGAAAACGAAATTTTCAGTTTTATGTGCAGAAACAAAGTAAAAACAGAGCATTTTTTTGTGTTGTCTGTTTGTTAAGGAATTTAACAGAAAATTCCAACATGGTATCAAAGCCAGTCTAGGCTCTTTGAAGTGTCAAAGAAGCTGAAGAAAGGGTTTATTGTGGTAGCAGCTTCGCCAACAGAGTGGAGACTCAGCCAAGAAAGAATCCAAGTCAAGTATTGAAAGAATGGCCAGCAACAGCATGGGTATGTTTAATACCCAGCTCCCACAGTTCAACGGGAAAAACTATGACTATTGGGCCATAACCATGAAGGCTGTATTTGCCTCACAAGATTTATGGGAATTTGTTGAATATGGATTTGAAGAGCCAGCAAATGAAGAAGAGTTTAATGGATTAACTCAGGCAGAAAAACAGTTGTTGAAGAGAAATAAGAAGAAGGATTCAAAAGCCCTTGTATTCTTATATCAAGCAGTGCATGAGAGTGTGTTTCCAAGGATAGCAGCAGCCAAGACATCCAGAGAAGCATGGCAAACTCTTAAGACAGCCTATCAAGGCATGGAGAGAGTGAAGACAGCAAAACTACAGTTGCTGAGGAAAGATTTTGAGAACCTGCACATGAAGGAGTCAGACAACATTGACTCATTTTTCACACAAGCAATTGGTCTGGTCACACAGATAAGGTCTCATGGAGAAACTCTTGAAGAAAGGAGAATTGTGGAGAAACTATTGAGGGTTCTACCCTCAAAGTTTGATGTGATTGTCACCACCATAGAAGAGACAAAGGATCTCTCAAATTTTTCAGTTGATGAACTCCATGCATCACTGATAACACATGAGCAGAGGTTGAGTAGAAATGAAAACTCACCTCCAGAGCAAGCCTTCAAGACCCATATGTCCTTTGGAAGAGGAAGAGGTCAAGGCAGAGGAAACAAGAGAGGAAGAGGTAGAAGCCAAAATAGAGGTGGAAGGAGCAGCCCAGTGAATGCTCAAGGAAGAAGCAGCAATCCAAATCAGAACCAAGGCCATGGCAGCAGCCAACAAAGTGGACAACATCATGCTCAAGGACAAAGGTATGAAAAATCCAATGTCCAATGTTATTATTGTAAAAAATATGGGCACTATGCCAATGAATGTAGGAAGAAGCAGCATGATATGAACAATAGATCTAATGCAAATATTACTAGAGAAAATACCAGCCAAGATAATGTATTGTTAGCTTGTAATATGGCTGAAACAAACAGTGAGGATATATGGTTTCTAGATTCCGGTTGCAGTAACCATATGACAGGAAACTTAGCCCTGTTTTCTGCTTTAGATCAAAGTGTGAAATCACAAGTCACACTTGGGACTGATAGCAAAATCTTTGTTATGGGAAAAGGAGAAGTTAAAATATTTACAAAGAAAGGCGAAAGGAAAACCATAGCAGATGTCTATTATGTTCCTGGAATGAGGTGTAACCTCTTGAGTATTGGACAGCTTGTTCAAAAGGGTTACAATGTTTTCTTTGAGAATGATGTATGCACCATCATGGACAGAGCACCCAGCAAGCTATGCATTGCTGAAGTGAAGATGACAAGGAACATAATGTTCCCTCTTAGAATAAGAGTAGATTTGAAAAACAAAGAAGTAATTGCAGTAGTTACCCAAGAGGCTTTCCAAAGCGTGCCAAAGAATGAAAATTGGTTGTGGCA